>JAFVLL020043410.1:0-30302 GCA_021397915.2 Tor tambroides
CAAAATCAAAAGTCCTTTAAGGGGGTGTTAACGAGAATCGGCTGGTTATAGGATCTCAGCATGCTGGCTTTCCTGAGGCAATTCCTCCCAAAAGCCAAACAGTTTCTATTAGGCTACTCACATGACTGGACTCCTCATCTCATGTGCACGTCAGTTTGAGCATATCTGTTAAATTAAATGTTAATTTATGGACCTATTCTGTTGTCAATGGATTACAGTCTCCTTTTGTCATTATATAAAGGTCAAATGGGAAAAAAGCAAATTCAGTTATCTTTTTTTAACCATACAGTTATGTTGCTGAAACTGCTAGCAGGTTCTAGCATTAGTGCATTATTCAACAAACTCTCATGACATGAGTTTTTATTTTAAAATGGGTTTGCATTTTTAACATTTTGTGAATTTCAACTGTATTTGTTTAAATTTCATATGCTATACAAAAACTTTATTTGAATTCTTAAGAAATCTTACATTTCTTACAAACTCGATGGCTCAGGAAGTAAAGTGTTGCGTTAGGGGTAGTTGTGGAGTTGTAACCCGAAGGTCGTGGGTTCAATTCTCAGTAGCAGCAGGAAATGTAGGTGGGGGAATGAATGAACAGCTTCCACCCTCATTACCCACAACTAAGGTGCCCTTGACCAAGACACCGAACCCCCCATTGCTCCCTGGGTGCCGCAGTAAAAATGGATGCCCACTGCTCCGAGTGTGTGTGTGTTCACTACTCACTGCTGTATGTATGCACTTGGATGGGTTAAATGCAGAGCACAGATTCTGAGTATGGGTTATCATACTTGGCTACACGTTATTTCACTTCAATATGTTTGCTATGCAACAACGCATATTCATGATGTTAATGATAATGTTTAGAATACAGTAATAGCTAATTGTCCACATTTAGCAGTAAAAATATATATTTGAGGACCATCCAGGAATGAATAGTAATGGTAAAATCCAGGTAGATGTAGTGCCCATCCAAAGCTGAAGTAGTTTATTATGGAAGGCCAGGAGATGCAGATGTTGGCTGCTTGGCACAAGGCGCGGTTTGTAGACACTGGGCAGCAACATCAAGCTGAGTCTGAGTTGTATCTGGTAGTCTCTAACACCCTCTGGATATATATCCAAATGCAAAGAGACTTATATTAGCGTAAAATTCGATTTTGCACTTAATCAGATGCACTTTAGAATATGCATGAGGCTCTGAGCTCAAAATTTGACCCAAACCCAGAGTACTCCCCCCATCCTTGCGTAGGATAGGAATAATTGAGAGTGAGGAGCTGGGGTGGAGCAGGGATGCTGGAAAACTGTCATGGAACAGAGATGTGTTGGATCGACATATATACCTCCTCTCTTGCTGATTGGGTAGATTATTTGAATGTGCTACTTTCGAACTTTGTTAATAAAATATCATTTATAGGGATGTGGTGGCTAATTCGTATTAATTCTTAAAAATCTCAATCGTATGTTCTGCTTATTCTCCTCTGAGGGTTAAGTTTAGGGGTGTACTTTCATAGTGCCATTTTAGCAACAAACCATTTTACATGTTCTTGTGAGTTCGTTTAGCATTATTTTAAAACCCTAACTCAGCTTATCATCCCAGGTGAGTCTGTAAAATGAAAATATTTTCATTCAATATGACAATTAAACTCATAATAATGATTATTTACTTTGCACAATAATAATGCTCCAGGTGGGCTCCATAACCAAGAGGCGGGTGTTGTGCAAAAATCTGTTGACCTTTCTGCGAGCTAGGCGATGTGCATCCAGTACCAGACTGAGAGATTGTAAAAGTCATTTCTGATGGAGTTATTGTGTCAAGGGATAAAACGCATGGTACATAAGAATAACAACTTCAAGGATAAATTTGTCTTTTCTTGAAAAAGGAGACATACAGTACAGTAGTTCTACGAATGCTAACCTTTTGTGCATCTGCATAATTTCAGAGTAGCTTTTATACGGTGAACTGGAATTCTTGCACATTCCTATTTGACAACCTCATTCAAAAGTAAGAATGTATTTATTCATATGTAAATCCTTTGAAAGAACAGAGTATTAATTTGTGCTTATCAAGGCAATGCCAGTCAACCTCATATTTGACTTCTTTTAAAAAATGGTTGTGTCCATATGACCATATCACATATTTCTACCAGCATCGAACTAGAAACATAAAAGCTCAAGATTCACCTTGGTGTGTCACAGAGGTCATGAATGCACTGACTGATTATCCATCCCCTGATGTGTGGCCTCTGCTTGTTTTAGCTGTTTTGTGTCCATCGCATTTCAGCTTGCACACTGAGAGACTACAACAGTATTCCCTCAATGTCATATAACCAAATTTGTTTTATCATTTATAAACATTTATGAAAATTATTAAACATAAAAATGACTTAAAAATGCTTTTCCAGGCACAATGGAATTCTGTCTAGAGCTACAGGTAGTAAATGTGAAGCTTTTTTGCAGTGTGAAATTCAATTCGTATTCACAGAATACAATTCATAAGAGTGGTAGCGGCCAATTAAGGACCTGGTACCAATTAGGTAAATATCCGTACCTATATGATATGTCAAGTCAGACTTAATTGTACGGCTCCCTTCCCAACCTATATTTTATAAATTCTAACACAGCTTTACAGAAAACAATTCATGGCACACAGGGAAATAGCTCTATAATATTTAATACAGTTATATGGCATTTGGGTAATAGGATAAGATGCACCAGGGTTCATTTTTCTCTTGACCAGCTGAACACACACACGCTTGTTGGTTTTTATGGTTTATGGGGACTTTCCATAGGCATAATGGTTTTTAGACTGTACAAACCTACAGCTAAATCTACCCCTCACAGAAAACTTTCTGCATTTTTAGATTTTCAAAAAAAAAACAAACAAAAAAAAACATTTAGTATGGTTTTTTTTAAGCCTTTTGAATTATGGGGACACCAAAAATGTCCTCATAAATCACCTTCTCATTGTAGTAGCTATGTCATACTCATGTCATTATACAAATTTGTCTCCTCATAAACCACATAAACAAGCACAGACACACACACAAACACGTGTGTGTGTGTTAGACTACATTATAAACAATCAAATTTGTTACAGCCATTATTTTTCTCAAACTATATTTAGGGTTTGGTTTAAACCTTAAATTTGTATTTAATATTAGTTAAAAGATTTACTTTCCAAAAGACAAAAACATTCATATAAAGTGAAAAAGGGGGTGCCAAACTCAGAGTTTAGTTCCAACCTGCTCCAACACACAGACCTGTAGTTTTTAAAATAATCCAGGCCTTGATTAGCTGGATCAGATGCATTTAATCAGGGCTGAAGATAAACTCTCCAGGTACTGAGGGTGTGCTTACACAACAACGGCGTGATAAAAATGGAAAAGGTGTAAGTTTGCAGTTTTGAAAACTTTTGCATACAAATGACAACATTGTCAAAATGATCCCCGTTCACACAGATCCACGAAAAGGACTAAAACACTGTATTATTTGTGCCAGGCTGGTAGTTGGTGATGGTACTTTGTGAAAGAAAAAAAAAAAAACTACACGCCTGCACATATACCTATAGACTGCACATATACCTATAACACGCAATACACATGCGCACGACATCACATTTTCACATCTTTGTAGTTTACACAGACGATAACGACACAATATATTGGTTTCAAAAACTTGCACTTTTAGACCAATTTTTAAAAGTTTGATTAAGTGTCAAGCCTTTTTTTTTTTTTTTTTTTGTCCAGCCACCAAAGTGGACTCCTAGCTAATACAGCATACATACATAAATAAAAAGCCCACGGTCAGTAAAGCTTGGGGGTTGGGGGGGCGTCCTGGAGGCCACTGCAGGACCTGGACAAGGGAGGCCTCCAGGACGGGTCAGGGGAGTCCGGTGGCCATGGCGGATCAGGGGAGTCTGGTGGCCATGGCGGGTTAGGGGGCTTCGGTGGCCATGGTGAGTCTGGGGGCTCCGACGGCCATGGTGGATCAGGGGAGTCAGGAGGCCATGGCGAGACAGGAGACTCGGGAAGCCATGGCGAGACCGGAGACTCGGGAAGCCAAGGCGGGACTGGCCTTCCCCTCGGCCACTATGGTTGTCCAACCCGCGGGTATATAGCCCCCCCCCAAAAAAGTTTTCGGGAAGCTCCTCTCTGGTGGGGTGGTCTCCTTGGGATGCTCAGGAGGAGCGGGCTCTGTGGGGCGTTCTGGAGGTGCGGACTCTTGGGCGCGGAACTGGACGGAACCAGCGGAGACAACGGAGAGCTGGACGGGACCAGCGGAGACGAAGGAGGGCTGGATGGGACCAGCAGAGACGAAGGAGGGCTCATGCGAGGAGCAGGCACTGGGGAGAGGACCGGAGCAGAAAACTCAGGGGATATCGCCGTGTCCATGAGCTCCTGAATGATCGCAGGTAGGCCTGACCTCGCCGCGGGCGGCGGCACTGGCACTGAACTCGCCGCAGGCGGTGCTGGGCTGAGGAACACAATGGAGCTGCAGATGGTATGCGGATGGTTGGGGCTGGGCAGGCGGTTCGGACCATTGGTGCAGTATGTGGAGGTCTTTGGCGAGCTGGTGTGACGTGACGTGCTTTAGCGGAGACTGGGCAGCGAGACGGGAATTTTTCTTTTTCCTCAACAACTTCGAAGTTCGATCCATTTAGAAATAAAACAAGATTAATTAATTCAACCAGGGAGAAATCAAAAACAGGAAGCTCACATCTGATCATCTCGCTGTCCAGCCCCAGCTGAAAGCACACACCCAAAGAGGCGTCAGGCCAGTTCAGCTGGTGAACGAGCTCAATGAATTCCTCCACATACCGCTCCAGCTTCTGGCCAGCCTGCCGCAAACCCCACAGCTGCATTTTTCGGTGTAGGTCCAGTCTTCTGTTACGTGATGCTCCTCCAAGGAGTACGGGAAACAGCAGGTAAAGTCAATAGAGGCTTTTAATGAATCAAAGTTTTCCAAAATACAAGAAATGAACATCCATATAACGTTAAGACCGGACAAACACTAAACAACAACTGAATGATTATAAAGAAAGGAAACAAAAGGAGTAAACGAGATGATTAATGAAACACAGGTGACCAGACTTAACATTAATTAGCTAATAAGGAACTAATGATAAAAACCGGAACAAAACCATATAAGGAAACACAGGAACGGATAAATGAAACAGAAAGAGATAAAACTGACGTCCCAATTCCTAACATAATCCAGTAAAGCACTAATAAAATAGGATAGTTTGACTGTGTATGGGCATCATCTATTATGCGACATAAGTCTGACAGCTTCTTGAATAAAAATGAGTATCCTCCTGAGATATAAAGAGCCGTGCAGCAAGCGCTTGATGCATTCTGTAGGTTCAAAACGCTTCTCAGTCTTGCTAACTAATTGGTTATAGGCAGTGGTGTAGTCCTACGAAAAAAAGTGGTTTACTATTACACAGTCAACCACCCCAACCACCCCCCCCCCTCCCAAAAAAAAAAGAAAAAAAAAATCACGAAAGTAAATGTTTTTATGTTGTTGGTATATAGGTACTTTATATAGTTTTATATAGGCTTTATGTACTTTATATAGTGCTTTGTATATGCTCCTAAATTTAAAAATATAGGAGCACAGTCAAAACTTTTAAGAGCACCTTCCAAATCAATAGTCAAAAATTAGCCTTCCCAAGGTGATATTTGACTCCATAAAGTGATTTACAGGGACATTTTTATTCTTTTCTTTTACCTTTGTAATGGCATTTTTTCGAACTTTATTAAAAGTATGTCATCTTTTTTATGACAAATTCAACAAATTATATTCATAAGCTTTTCCAAAATAAAACAACAGAATAAGAACAAGTAGAATTAGAAGAATAAGTTAAAAAAAAAATCAATGTTAACAAAATTAATTTGCACTACAGAGTTGGCACAGAACAACACAGGCATGGATGTTTTAAATTCATAACAATGTTAAAAGATTAACGTTTTAAATATAAAAATTTGAATATAGAAATATTGATTGATTGAAGTGATTTAAATAACTGACACGATACTTTAAACGTGAATCTATAACTGCCAGCAGGTGGCAGCAAATCATTATCTAATTCATTCAATTGATTCATTCGAAGGGCTGATTCATTCAGGAAGAGAGCAAGTGACTATTTATGAATGGGTAATTGAATCATTGACTCACTAGATTCGTTTAAAAATGCACACTCATTCATAAACGAAACACCGCTGTGTTTGCCTGGAGATGCGCAGAGGCTTAGCTGTGACTTTGAAACTATTTTCGTTGACAAAATAGAGCAAAATCAGGCAATACTGTTATAGTCAGACAACGTCAAAACACTTAATATACTTTTATTGAACTGTTAAATATCTAAATCAGTATCACATTTGCAAACTTTGAAAGCTATCACTGTACTTAGTTCGTTGATTATAATCGATGAAGCTCTATTTAGCCTACATCATGTGTGTCACCCTTTTATAATGATAGGATTCATGAGCTTGCATAACTCAGCACTGAACAAAACAGAACAAAACATGCTGATCGGGTATTCTTCATAGTCGTAGTAGTTTTCAGTTGCAAACGCGAGCGGCACGGAGCGGAGAGTGGACACGCACGCGCAGTCATTCGATGATGAGCAGGAAAACGTAGAGCGATAGAAGTGATAATGCACCAGTAACAAAGAATCACGAGTTTCACACAACAGCATGGGACACAGTTAAAGGGGCTAACATGACAGTAAATTGCGGACTTGCCAAACAACAAAAAGTGGGTATACGCAAATATTGATCCTTAGAAGTCGTAATACGCAAACAGCCCTGGCCAAAAAGTAAGCATACGGCGTATACCTGCGTATCGCCCCCACTACACCACTGGTTATAGGCTGAGAGGTCCACAGTGCGTCACGACGCCATCCAACTCTCAGTTTTATCCCCCCTCTCCCTCTCTCTCCCCTCACTCACGCTTGTGTCAGTCATCCGCGATGCTGGAGAGAGAGACCGGCTCCGCGCGAAACATGTCTGGGATCACCGCTAATGACGCTTGTAATGACTGTTTAACATCAGCGCAGCATCTGAACTCCACGGAAATTTACTCTCATTCTCATATTGATGAAGATGATGAACTTCTCAAGTACATCTGGAGGGAATATTTGCATCCTAAACAGTATGAATGGGTGCTCATAGCTGGATATATCATAGTTTTCCTTGTATCTCTGGTCGGAAACACCTTGGGTAAGTAAGTTTGAAACGCGTAACTAACTTTGAAATGTTTTACTGTCAGACGAATACCGTTCTACAGGTTTGTCCATCATCTTTGCCACATTGTTTTGCACATGGGATATTATAACTCATAAAATATTACAGAAAATAATTTCTCCTCTCTGCTCAAAAAATTAGTGATACTCATTATGTGTTCAACTGTAGTGAGTTCAGATCTTTAAAGTCATTAACGCTTTTAATTGGGCTGCACTTATTTATTTGGATTATTTGCAGTTTCTGCTAATTTAAGATTTAAGAATATTTGCATCCTCACATTCACACATTATAGACCATAAATGCATGTCAAGCCTCCATCTTTCTTTCTTCCTTGACATTTAATCTTTTTTTTATCCAGAGTCCTCTGGCAAATCAAATCAAGTGCTGCATTGTTCTTTTACACATGCTACATGTGATGGATTTGTGGAATTCTGGTTGAAAGACAATGTGAACGTAATACTGTGCTTTAAAATATTTTGTATGCCACTGAGGATGGCGCAGAATCATTTCGGCTGTCACTTTTCTCAATGCAAATTTCGACATCTTATGTTTTCTCAAGGAATTTAGAAATACTGTGAACGCCCCAATGATCTGGATATCTGAGGTAATCGGTCAACTAATTTTGGCATATTAGTGGGGGGGTCCCTTGAAATGTTACTTGACTTAGAATTTTTAATTCACATTTTTCATGTGCTATTCTCTTTAAAGGTGCAGTGAGTGTTTTTTGTTGCATCAAACAGAATTGCAGTCTACCTCAGCCAATGAGTTTTGGACCTGTTGTCCAACAAATGGAACAGATTGAAACGACACACTTCACTTTAAAGGAATATTTGGCACAATAAGTACAAGGCTAAACTCTGGCTGAAATTCATGGCTCTGTGCTTTGTGTGAGACTGAAAGTCGTTATTTGGTGGTAATATTTCCCTTCAAATCATAAATTGTACTTAAAACTCTGATGGTCAAGTCTAACTGTGATAAGACCTCTTCCAGGGAGTCCAGTTCAAGACGGCAGCAACAGTTTTCAAATAAAAAATGTCACATATAAATGCAAACATACAGTAGAAGCAACGCAGAAAAAATAGCAAAAGAAGAAAGACATACAGGTCATCCCAGCGATATCCATATAACATTTCACCTCAGGTCAAGGATTGTGGAAAACAGCAACATGTTTCCAGTTTGTAAGGGTATTGAAAGAGGAGAGTGTTTGTAAGTTAATAGTATGCTGCAGCTCATTCCATGTGCAGGAAGCATAAAGAGACAGTTTTACCAAGCTCACCCAGGAGACATTTCAGTGAATCGGGTTGTAGATGTACTGCTATAATTGCTAGGATAAAAGGCTAGGGATGTAAGTAGCTGCTTTATCTAATAATGTCTTGGCAATAAATAGTAACATCTTGTTTTCCTTTGATTAAAGGGGAGCACCCTACAGAGATTCAAATACAGTGGTCAATGCAGGCATTTGCTACAATGCATAATGCAGCGTGATATACAGAATCCAACTGTTAAGCAGGGATGAAGTTGCATGTATGTAAATCACATTACCACAGTCTAACACAGACAGAAATCTGTTTTGCACAATTTTCTTTCTAGCCCCAAATGTGTCAGTGATGTCAAATGTTGTTGGTTGTCTTCGCGTCTTGTGACCATTGAGGTCAAACTTAATGCAACATGTCTAATATGTGAGTTGAGAGCTGCGACGGAATATGAGATTTTCAGTGGATAACAGCCTAAATTTTGTCTGCTCCTGTATGTATGACTTCAAAAGAGCCTGCTTTTTTGCAGCTTGACTGATGTGATCACTAACACTGAAAAAATGGTAACCTAAAAATGGTTACTTCTAAATAACTGGTTTTAAGTCAAAATATTATTTACCTTCACTGAATCAACATGTTTACGTCAATTTATACAATCAAAAGTCAAATTTATGGATTAAATCAGGCACAAATAGCTCTTTAAGGTAAAATTGCAGATTATCACTTTTTTATAGTGTATAGCTAACTATTATTGTGCACAAAAAGCTACGTAAAGATTATTTTGTATACAGTAGCATATAGAAAATAACAGTATATGTGTTCAGAATAACGCGTGTGGGCTCAGTATGACAGAATTTTCATTCAGAGATTAGCTATTCCCTCACATTTGCTCTAATATGAGATGAGTCATATCCCTATGATAAAGCAGTTCAACAAATGTGTTTTCAATATGGACACACTGCTGTGTACAATATTACAATACAGCTATAATACAGCCATAATACAATACAGCCATATCCACAGGTTATGACTTTGATAAATGCATGTGGAAGGAAGATGATGTCATATCAGAAATATTCAGAGTTATGAAATGAGATTGAAAGTACCACATTGTTCAAATGCAATCACAATGAATGGTTGTGTTAAGTGGTGAAGACATTAAACGATATGAACTCGACAGTGCAAAGGCCATTTTACTTTTAAATTATATTCCTTTACATTCTTGAGTGCTCTACTGTATATAAAAAAAAAGTTAGGTAAATTCATTTTCCAGTATTAACATCTAAATGAAATGGTTTTACTGAAGTCAGAAATGTTTAATTTAATTGACTGAATCAAAATAAGTATATGTCAAGCTACACCAAAGAAAGTCTCTGAACATAGACAGTTTTTACAGTGTACTAGACTACTTGCGCACACACACACACACACAAACACACACCTGAATTTAAATACTGTACTACAAACAAACAGTATCAGAAAATACACGATTAACAGGTACATAAAGTGTACACATACCTGTGCATGTTTGCTCCTTTAGATAGACACTGATAATTGATCAAATCAGTGATACCATATCTAAGATTTAACATATGTTAGTTTAGAGACACACATTTTTACAGATCCTCTGATGACTGGTTGGAGTTCAGTACTCAGATAAGATCCCATATTGGATTAACGAATAAAAATGATTCAAATAAACATGAGGAAATTTGTGGCAAATTTACTTATAAATGCCATTTGCACATTTTGATTGAATGATGAATTAATAATTATCAATTTTGTGAGTGATGTTATAATGCTTCTTACCAGTCTTTAGAAATCACACAGGACCCTCATATCATCCTGTTAAAAAAACCTGTCATGTTGTCAATTTAGCAATAGATTCAGATCTTCCAAATGTACAAAAATGTATGTGTGTTTGAACCGTGAACCATGAGGTCTTTGAAAATGTTTAATAGTTTGATTAGATGTTTGAAATCTTGTTCATGCATGTGAAATCCAGATCTAGTTGTAGCCAGTGTGGCTTTTGTTCTGGCATAGACAGGTGAGCCACCGTCTTTGATAGATGAATGTGTCAGAATTTTGTCCAGTTCTGTTATTGCTTCTGCTGGTAATTCCATTCTATCAAGTGGAGCTGTTAGCAGAATGATGGGGATTGAATTACTGCTTTGAGTTTTAAACGTTAGCTCTTCTCGTTCTCTGCCCTCTCTTCAAGGGTTACTTATATAATCTTATAGCAATTGTGCAATTATGCAATACTCTGGCAGGTGAGAGTTCTGTCGCAAAGCTCCTGCAGAGCTTTGATAAGTGTCTTCTTTTTTTTTCCCCCTGGAAGTGCACTGATGTGCTGGGGGGGTTTCATCAAACAACCAGAGCAGGGGTGGTCATGTGATGAGCACATGAAACAAGTGGAAAGACAGAAATAGAGCTAGACGTACTACCACTGTGAGGATGCTTTGAAAATGCCCTATGTGCAGTAACAGTGCCTCTGCTCTGCCTCTAAATCAAGGCATCTTCATGCGCCAACTGGAAATCCCTAAACCTCAAGTCCAGATTTTCCTGGATGCACTATAGCAAGAATGTAACCATGTTGTCAACACTGGGGGTGGGGGTGTAATGGTCTTTTTATTTAAGGGATTTAAATAACTAAAGGATTTAAATGGATTTAAGGGAATAAAAGAAAACGAACAGTAAAAGAATGAGTGTTTTTTGTAATCTCTTTTTGGAATTTGTAATATTGCCAATGATGTATATTTTTAAAGGCTTTTGAATAAGAGTGAATGTATGCAAAATGCATTGAAAATACAAAAAGGCAAAATGTTTCTTGTCCCATCGCATTCAGTTATTATTTACATGAATCAGGTAAATGATTCATCCTATATTTTCAGTTCAATATGGTGAAATTTTGATAAAATGTCAAGTTTGCATCATGGATATTACTGTTGGTCATTTCACATTCTGGTCCTTAAAAATTGGTCAAATATAAAATGTTTTGCTACTTCACTAAAGCATTGCTTCCTTCATGTTCGTTCATCTTCGATCTCTGCGAACAGTAAAGGCCGCCTTCTTTGATTTGATTGGACATCTCAGTTATTGTAATATTGATGACTTTTGGCTATTTTTAACTATTGGATGGGACTTAAGGATCTAAATTTCTATGGTGGTTACAACCCTGCGCTACAGTGTTGTCCATAAAGCTGGGATTCACTGACCGCTGGGCGTGTCTCTTGGGAATGAGGGATTTGGCAGCCAAACTGGGAAATGTGCCAATACTAATATTGCCTGGGGCTTCAGGTCATTACATCACCCCATCTTCTGCTCTGCTTTCTAGGCTGATTCAACAGCTGTGTCTTCATTCATTCTCAGGTTGCTTCACAAGTCCCAGTTTTGGGGACAAAACGTTCAGTTGTTTCATGGGTTTCACGAAAAAAACAGTGATAAGAAAAGAGCCTCGAAAAACCAGACTGTTCTGATAAACAAGAGAAAAAAAGAACATTTGCCACATATCGTACATTAGGTAAGAATGGCTTATCAGGACATGCTGGTGTACAGCAATTATTCAGAACTGAGCCACAATACAGAGCAGACAAAAAATGTATTTGTCAGTGTGGGCTTTTGTGAAAGACGTATAATCTTCGATTCCTCGATTGCTGAGAAGCAACCCAGCAATCAAATATTAATAGTCTTCTCATATTTCACCTATCACAAGTGCAATATAGAGAGACCAGGGCTAGTCGTCACTTACCGCAATGAATATTTCTAAAGGGAAGATTCCGTTTTCTCTGCCTTGTGACAATTTCACGGTGTAACAATCACCCTAATCTTTCCTATTACCTTGTATGACCCATACTGTATTATCAGTTCATTTTCAATCGCAGATGAATGCAAGTTTTGTTAATATTTCTGATTCAATACACATTAAGTTTGTATTTGATATCTGTGTTGACACATATTGAGTAATAGCAAGCATGGAGTTTGCATCAAAACATAACAAATATGAATATGTTTAACAGCTAAATCCGAAATAATTCTATAATAAACTTTTAGTTTTGCAATCCTGTTTATTTTGTCCAGCGATTCAGTGCTATTTATTGCATCTGTGTTCAGTAAAGCGTGACAAAGCAGATTTCTTTCTTTTTACAGTGACCTCTGAATTGATTACATTAAGTGCCTCACTAAATATGCTAAATAAAATCAACATTAATCAGCTGATGTCACTTGGCTGCTTATCTGCGACTATGTCAAAGCAGTTGGTAATCCACAGCTATTTCATGTGTTATTCATGAGCCACCCAGTCCTATCTTTACATTTACATTTATTTTCTGCACAAATGTTTTCTAAATAAACCCATTTACAGGAATGTGCTTACAGCGTCATAACAATTACTCATCATCAGGTACAAAAACATACAAATCAAGACAGTAGAGATGATACAGACGATGAGTTCATGGAAATCAAGCTAAGTAAAGTTTCACATATCAACTGAAGTCTCTGTGCCTTTTTTAACCCATAAGAACCCAGACCAATTTCTCCTTATAGGAAAATTATGGGGCATATAAAACAAACCAAATGGACCACTTATAACATGTTTCTGCAGTTGTTTTTGAAATACAACCCCTCCTTGTGAAAGATCTGTAATGTTACATATATGACACATTGGGCGTTTATGATACATTTTTCATGTTACATATATGTTACATTAGGCGTTTAGTTCTAAATTGAAAAAAACTCATTTATAATTTTTTTTTTTTTTGTTAAATAACAAATTTTTATTTCTGTTTATTTGCTTTTCCACATCATATATCAAAATGATTACTTTTCTGGGAAGATAAAACAAACCTTTTTCAGAAGTAATACAGTTTTTGTATTTTATTTGCTTTGCCAAAACATATTTCAAAACCACATAACTGTGACCATTAAGTTTTACAACAACTCTTTTGTAACATATCAAAATTCTACCTTTTGAGGTATATGGTTTAACCAGAAATTAATTTTTAGATTTATTTTTCACAACTCGAAAATGTGCGAACTGAATAAAAATAAACAACTACCTCACACTGGAGGTCAACATGTTAAACGTGCACGTAGATTTGTTAAAATATGCTTTGAAATGAGCAGCAGAAAATATATAACACTAAAATAACTGAATCAGCTAAATTAATTGAGCAGCTCCATTTTTCTTAAAGGGATAGTTCACCCAAAAATGAAAATTTGATGTTTATCTGCTTACCGCAAGGGCATCCAAGATGTAGGTGACTTTGTTTCTTCAGTAGAACACAAACGAAGATTTTTAACTCAAACCGTTGCTGTCTGTCAGTCATTTAATGTCAGTCAATGGGACCCACGGCTTTGAGAGAAAAAAAAAAACATACACAGACAAAACCAAATTAAACCCTGTGGCTCGTGACGATATCCG
Organism: Tor tambroides; assembly: GCA_021397915.2. Classification (NCBI taxonomy): domain Eukaryota; kingdom Metazoa; phylum Chordata; class Actinopteri; order Cypriniformes; family Cyprinidae; genus Tor; species Tor tambroides. The sequence continues at coordinate 13,917 of JAFVLL020043410.1, forward strand.
TGCGGTGGATCAGAGATTAAAAAAAGATATAAATACTGTTCAGTTTCTTGCACAGACTGATCATTTTGTGTCTATTTGGTTTTGTCTGTGTATGGGTTTTTTTTCTCTCAGAGCCGTGGGTCCCATTGACTGCCATTATATGACTGACAGACAGCAACGGTTTGAGTTAAAAATCTTCGTTTGTGTTCTACTGGAGAAACAAGTCACCTACATCTTGGATGCCCTGGGGGTAAGCAGATGAACATCAAATTTTCATTTTTGGGTGAACTATCCCTTTAATGTGACAAATACGTCACATTAAAATTCCACCTATTTTTATAAGGTTAATAGCCCGATGTGACATATATGTCACCACAATATCTTTGTAACTTGTTTTATATCAATTTGTTCAAGAAATGTATTAAAATCAGGTTAAGAGTAATCTAGGATATGTTATTAAAATATTAGAATTGTTGCATGGGTTGAAACATACCTTTAGTAACAAAAACAAGCGTTTTAAAAATTGGTGAAACTGCAACATGTGCTAACCAGACAGAACACCATTTTGGAAATGTTGCCATGGCAACAAAAAATGCACACATTGTCACATGACTGAACCTGGGTGTTCATTATATGTCACTTAGGGACTTCCTGAGTTGAAAGTGTGGGATAATGCTTTAAAAAGACCTTTCCAGATAATCACCATTGTTTGTGACACCTGTGTCACCGTGGGTTCTTATGGGTTAAAGGAAAATGTCCAGTGAGTCGTGCTAAAAGCTAGTTACATTTTCTCTGAAATACAAGCATGTGGCAACATTTTATTACGGTGGCTGTTTGGAAAGAAAATCTCTGGTGAGTGGCACTAAAAGGTTAATGCTCACTAAACCTAACCGGTAGAGTTAACAAAAGCAAACGTGAGAAGAAAAGCATTTCCATTTAATCTTGCTTCTACAAGTCTCTGAGCTCTTTTTGAGTGTCATGACTAGTGTTTCACAGGATTCGTAGCCTGAGTGCTCAGCATCACAAGCGCTGTATGTACAGGAAAGTTTTCGGACTTTAAATCTAGGCATAGCCATGTTTTTCCAGTGAGCAAATTTCAAATGCAAAATTTCAAAGCTGAGACCTTGTTTCATACCTAAAGTAACCTGCTCTGTCTTGTCTGTCAGTGTCTTGTCAGTTTTTCACTGCGTGAGAACATGTGTGGCGTGAGAGCGACACTGTTTATCCGACATAGCAACAGTAACTAAGGAGGGCGGGTTTTTGCGAAGGGTCAGTTGAGATCCTTATTAGATTTGTGCTAGAAAAATAGGACTAATTCATCTTTTTATTTCAAAAGAAACTTGAATGTAGTTACTTTAGCTACTGTTTTTGCCGCCACAGAGTGTTCTTCAAGGTGTCTTTATTTTCAGTCTGTTTCGCAGTTTGGAAAAACCATCACATGCGCACAGTGACCAACTACTTCATCGTGAACCTGTCCTTCGCAGACATCCTGGTCACAATCACATGTCTTCCTGCAAGTCTTGTGGTGGACATTACAGAAACCTGGTTCTTCGGACAGACCCTGTGCAAGATACTACCTTACTTACAGGTGAGGAAACTAAAGTCTAAAGTGGCACTATACTTTAGCTTATTTTTATAGGGAGGCCCTCTCAAAATGAAGTTTCAAATGTTTTGAGATCTGTACATCTGTGAATTATGACAGCTTTGATCTTGAACCTCTATTACTTCTGACACATCAGTCAACCTACCAGCAGATTCTACTGCTAGAGGCTGTTTCTGCTTTTTTTAAGTGATTGCTTTGCTTCCCCGTCAATATATCACATCAACAGCTTAAGCGCTTTGAAATAGTTTTTTTCTTCTTTTTTTTAAGCTAGAGATGTACTACTATAAATGACACACTTGTCAACACCAGTGACTGATGGAGTTCCTGGAGATGAAAACATGCTCCTCTGGTCATTTTTTAAGAACACATTTACTCACCCTTCTTTCTTGAAAGGACCTGATGGATGGACTTTTTCAGCTGTCATATCCTTCACAGAGTGAATGCTACAATTTCCGTTGTTTCTTCTATATCCCTGATAGGCATGGTTATCTTCCCTAGTTGGATGACTGAATATTAATGAGAGTTTTGAGGTTATCAAGACTGAAGAAGCAGCTGTGAGCCATGGCTGCAGCTGCCGCAAGTGTTGATATGTGCCTGAATAAAATCGCTTGTTTCTAATCACATTCATGCCTTTTGACTCTCAAAGAATGTCACATTGATTGATGCCAATATAATGTAGGATGCTTGCATCTTGCAAATGCGTGCCAAGACACTTCTTTGAGCTGATGTTTTGAACAAAGCCAGGACATCAGAAGTAATTCTACTTGAGCAGGACTGGAGTATGGAAAAAGTCTAATATAGATGCTATGCCAAAGCGTTCAGACATTAGCAGTATGGAGCACCTCAAAAGCATATCTGTTGGAAATTGACCAATTTGCACAGAGGACATGCATTGAAAATCAAGCTATAATCATGTCATCTGATGTCCTGTTGTTTGTAAATAGGGTACTGTTCTTTTAGAAATGGAATTCCAACAATCCACATTTACATTATATCTTATAGCACAACTGAAAATATATACTTGTCAGTAAATCAAAGCAATCCAATCTGGACTGCTTCATACATGCATGCATTCTTGCTGCTCGTCGATGGTGGTCTTCATTTCAAATCTTTCCAGGCCATTTTCTGGATTTACATTTATACATTTAATGGCATGATTATCACTGCTCCTCTGTTTTTAGCAAGCTGATGTTTTAGACCAAGTGTTTCCCAAAGGGGGATCATGAAGGAACTGCAGGGGGTTTGTGAGTTGATGAAAAACTAATAATTAATTACATTGAATGTAAAATGAATATAAATAAATGGGGCTGCACGATAATCGCGATATGATCCACTGTATTCAGCGTCTCAGAGCAGCTCGGTTCACAGTAAACGCAGCGTCTCCGTGAGTTTAACATGCATATGGCAATAGAATGTGCTCTAGGTTTACTTTACTTACATATTTGCATTATTTTTAGGACGATTTTGTGGACAGAAGCTGACAGCATTTCATCAGTATTTCACCAAAATAAAAGCTGGAGGATTTAAATGTTTGAAAGTGAAGAAATTAAGGCATAAATAAGGCACATGCATTAAAAATAAATAAATAAAGTTAAATATTATTTTTTTTGACTGTGGACTGAGACACTATCAAACATAAAAAGTGAGTTCACTTTAAAGTCCAGCTACAAAGTCAAAATAAAACACTAATACTAATTGCACGTCATGTGACCATTTACCAACATCAGAGAACCGTGAACATGCAAATGTGTTGTTGAATTATCAAGATTTTTATTTGTCACATACACAATTATACAGAGTATAACCAGCAGTGAAATGTTAGTCAGGTCCGCTCCATGGACAGTGCAATTATATGCAATACAAACACACGATATCGAAATCGTAACTATTAAATTCTTAAAAAGAAAATATTTCATGTCTAAGGGCTTTGGCTGGCAAAAAAATGTTAAAACAGGACCCCTGTTTTAGACCAACAATCATTTGTAATTTCATCAGATTCACAGCCAATACACAGATTAGGATTGTCAGATGTTATTTTTAGGAAATACAGAGAAATTCCACCTAATTTTGGGGGGCAAAACTGCAGCAACATTCACTAGGCCATGTCTAGTCCGCAGTAGCAGTACCTTTGTACAGAGACCCACACATGATGTGGAAAAAATAAATATTGTGGCTGTCAATTGAGAATTTGTTCCCACAATTTATTAATTTGTTCCCGTTTTGGTTAAATTACGGACATGTATGATACATTGTTTTGTGTGAAGACCTCAGTATGTTTTAACTCTGTAACTTCAAACACAAAACTACACTTATGTGTACACAGTTAAGTAACATGCAGCACATAGTTTCAAGCTTTTGTATCTCTCCCTATTTATTAATCTTGTGGAATTTTAACATTTACTCTCTTTATTCAGTCTAGTGCAAAGCATGCTGAGAACTAGAACTCTCCTGGAGCTTATTCAGTCTGAGTTCGGCTGAATTATAATCAGTTACTGAGTTCATGTAACTTCTTTTTATTAAGTACAATTAACATTAGCAATATTTGAGTGAAATTAATTAATTTTATTCAGTTAATTTCACTGTTTGATTTTACCACATATCTTCATAGATTACATCAAATCTATTGCTAATGCATCGCAGTATTTTTTTTTTTTTCCAGATTTTTTTCTTACCGCAGATGATGGTATTTGTTCTCAAATTCATCAAGAAAATGGATGGAATATAATATTTAGAACATAAGAAAAATATTAAGTTCACTTAACCATGATATTTCGATCAAATAAAACTGTTAAATTGTGAGTTGATCATTTTATCTAATATATTAGATATTAACTCTTTCCTCGAAAGCATTTTTGATGATTTTCACTAAAATTTCACGGCCCCCAGATTAGTTGTTGTACAGTATGAATATCTGAGCATATCTGAATAACAACAAAAAATATGTTTTATTCTAGCTTCAAGCATTCTTTTTTTTTTATCAACACTTGAATGTAGGTAAGTTTAAAGCAACATTTGCTGAGAAAATCGCATTTTTATCAAATACATCTGGATCATATTCAGTACTATTATCAAAGCAGAGTAGATGCAGTAGATCTCTTCCATTAGCCATCCTAAAGCTTGCACAGTCCTTTGACACTTCCTGGATCAACATTACATTAGGCAGTTTTCATTTATATGATATTTATTGTGGATCACATTATTTTTCATATGCATATGCTTACATATGAGCTTGCTCGTTTGTGCTTCTTCCTCATCTGTGCTTTTGATCAGGACATTCTAAACCCAGAAAATTCCATGTTTGGCAGGGAAGTATTGTCTCATGAATTAACAGAAAATTACATGTTTGGCGGGGAAAGAGTTAACATATGAGTGTGAAAATGACAGTGTACTGTATAGCAGAAATGATTCTTTTATGTGTATTTGGGATGACATATGCATTTAAAGAATTTTTTAAAGAATTCAGTTAGGAATATTACAGAAAATGACCAGATTTGTAAAAATTTGGAAGCTTAAGTATTTCTAAAGCTCTCCCATCTACATTTATAACTGCATTATATGCATTATTTAGAATACTTGCACGTTCTTTGTCTGACCATAATTCTTGTTCCACACTGCGGTTTCTGGGATTCCATCCTCTGTCTTTTGTCTTTCAGACAGTCTCTGTGTCTGTATCGGTTCTGACACTGAGCTGCATTGCCCAAGATCGCTGGTACGCTATCTGTCACCCCCTGAAGTTCAAGAGTACTGCCAAAAGAGCCCGCAAGAGTATCGTTCTGATCTGGCTGGTTTCCTGCGTCATCATGATTCCTCAAGCTATAGTCATGGAATGCAGCAGTCTGCTCCCAGAGCTCACCAACAAAACCAGCCTGTTCACCGTCTGTGATGAACAGTGGGCAGGTAAGAGATGTCTTTTTTACTATTGAAACCTCTCTTATCAAGACACAGTGGGGCTATACACCATTTTAGACAGGCCATTTATTTTTGCAGTGTGAGTGCAGGGAGATAGTACTGTATCGACTGCAACCTGTAGAACTTAGTTTGTGGCTGAAATTGTCTTCTGATAGTGTTCAGCTAAAACCAATGAAATCAAAGATTTTGAGAACAAAGTTCTATATTTTTAGTACGTAACAGAACATATGATGCCTATTTTAAAAAAATACATCACAACAAACATTAAGCTCTTTCAAAGTTGTCTTTATTTACATTAAGTAAACTAAATTAAACATTGACTAACAAAATGTTTTAGTTTTATCTTGTGAAAACTTGGTCACACTTTATTTTATTTTACATCTTTGTGTCTAACTGTGTATTGGTCATAATGTCCTTTGTATTCAAATAAACTGGGATGAGTTTTAAACATGCAGTGAAACCATCATATCCTCTTTTATGTTTTAGAATTAGGCACTTCATATCAACATACTGTTATGAATAATGAATGCCTCATGCATATTTCTTCAGTAAATTCTCCTTTCAGTCTTATAAACTGTGAAATTTGTCAGAAGCAGGACTCCAAATCAGTGGAGCCCAAAGGAACATTTTTTTTTCTTTTTCTCCCGGTTGCCGTTCCGTCTTGAACTGTATGTTGCTAGAGTAAAAATGAATCAAGCTCTCGTATGGATTCAAACATTTATAGTGCTGTGCAGCATATTCCTTTAAAAAGATCAAATCTGTTTGCATTGATCATTGCCTTGCTGAGCAAAAAGACACCATGACAGATGAAAAGACATCAAAGGCATAGTGCGGCTCCCTGATGAGAAACGTGGGCCGTCCCCCCCACCGATGAGTTCTCAAAATGGCCCCCAATGAGTCAGTTACGCCACAATGACAGCAGCCTGTGTGAAGAGGAGGTGAGGGCCCATGAGATGATTACTGGGTCAAACAGTAATCTCCCTTGCCGCAGACAATTTGCTGGACAAGAAAATAACCTTAAATCACCCATTCCAATATCGATCAAGCAGAATTTCATGGCAACAATGATTTTATTGCAATTGCTGCTACAACAACAAAGCGAATGAGGTTAAAATTCAGAAAATAGAAATATTTCAATGGGATTACAATAAAGGAGTTAAGCTTGTCTCCGACTTCCCCTATATGAAATACTTAATAAAGCAGGCTTGGACAGGCTTTTATTTTTAACTTTTATATTTTTATCTTAATGTCACATTCTTGAAATTTGATATTAAACCATGGAGACTTTTAAGGTGAGGTTTTTTTTTTGAAAGTCGAAGTGTAGGGAAGTTCACGATATCAAAACAAAACATTTTCATATTAATTAAATTATTAGCGAAAGTCTTTGCATAAACCATTTTTGCCAGATCAAAGATGCCAATTTTGATTTCACCTCATTGTGTATGCCTTAGCACTATAAATATAAGATTAAAGTGAAATCAAAAGTGGATCTCAGAAGTCCGACAGCTCCAACAGCTGCCAACATTAAAAATCTCTTAAAAGAGTCTTCTCAATAATTCTCTGACTCTCTAAAGATTTTGATGCTCTGTCACTACTTTGGAACTGCTCTCCGTAGGCTGTAATGAATCAAACCTGTCGTGAAGCTGACAGTATGACAACCAATGCAATTTTGGCCCTGTGTGATGTCGTGCTGCCATTGCAGGTCACAGGCTTTAGGATTTAGCCACAGGTGTTTGAGCAAATCGCTGTGCTCAGAGCAGATGTCAATCACAATAAATTCAAGCAGATTTGCTAAAGGGCCTTGTTGTCATTGCCTGCTAGAATACCACTTTATAACGCTCTCCCTAGGGTTGCCGCACAATTACTGTGATAAAACCCAGCTCTGCTAAATATTACAAACCTGGGCTGTCAATCTAAACAGCGTGAGATGCTTTTGAAGAAATTTGTCACTCTCCATAGGATGTTTGATGAAGTGGGAAGAGTAATTTTAAGAGCCACATTGATAATAAGACTGCCAAGTGCTCTTAACGCTTACTGCTTTTACAGCACACACAGGAAATGGTTGTTTATTTTTAAATTCAGCGAGCCCATTTTCAGAGATAATCACTGTGTCTCAAGTGTTTAACAGGGCTCTCTGTGACAATGGAGAGTTGATTCAAAACACATTTCTGTCTCCATTAAATTACTCTTTGTTATCGTATGTTCTCATTTGCTGCTTTTCCTGGAAATGAGAAATGAAGTTCCATAAAGAACACATTTTTTCTAGCTGTCATTGCTCAATATTTATATATATATATTGTGACGAGTCGGCTGCCTCCCCCCCTTTCATGTCATCATCACCCCGTCCCTTATTCGCCGCCCTTCACCAGGCTCCCGACGGGAGTGGGCGTGTGAGAGGAGAGGCGCGGAAACTAGCCCGGTCTGGCGGCGTGTGATGAGGCGCACCTGATGTAGATAGACCTCATCACACCTGTTACTCAACGAGGCGCCTCTCCTCGAGAGACCAGTCTCTTCCCCGTGCATGCACACTGGTGCCCTCGTGGGTCAGGAAGGGTGTGGCGTCGGGAATCCGCGCCGCGAGATGCGGACCGCAGTCCGGAGAGGACGCACCCGTTATGTGGCTGGCCGGGCCAGGATGCCGGGCCACCCATCTCCGCGTGTAGTACCGGAAAGACGAGGACGATTGCCGCGTAGAAGAAGCCGCCGCTCCCTCGCGCCCCGGACCGTCGCGGGGAGCGCGTACGGCCACCGGACTCCGCCCCTGCCCTGGACACTTCCTCATCAGACACTGCCTTCCCTCGTCACGTCACACGACGAGGACACCAGATTCCCCGTTTATTTGGACACTTTATTTTCCCCTGGACACTTTATTTTGAAATTTCTGTTAAATAAAAGCCTCTCCGAGGCCTGACGCCACACCCACTGTGTCTGTCGTTTGCTCCTCCCGCCACAATATATATATGTATGTGTGTGTGACCCTGGATCACAAAACCAGTCATAAGGGTCAATTTTTTTGAAATTGAGATTTATACATCGTCTGAAAGCTGAATAAATAAGCTTTCCATTGATGTGTGGTTAGGATACAACTATTTAAAACTGTAATCTGAAGGTGCAAAAAAATCTAAATACTGAGAAGATCACCTTTAAAGTTGTCCAAATGAAGCTCTTAGCAATGCATATTACTAATCAAAAATTAAGCTTTGATATATTTACGATAAGAAATTTACAAAATATCTTCATGGAACATGATCTTTATTTCATAGCCTAATGATTTTTGGCATAAAAGAAAAATCAATAATTTTGACCCATACAATGTATTTTGGCTATTGCTACAAATATACCTGTGCTACTTAAGACTGGTTTTGTGCTCCAGGGTCACATGTATATATATATATATATATATATATATATATATATAAAATTAATAGTGCTAAAGCATGAGCTGAAATCAAGCGTAGGATCTTTGATCTGCCAAAATGTTTATTTCCAAATGGTTTATGCAAAGATTTGAAATAAAAATCTAGTGTATGAAATATTCATCATTTGTTCATTTCACTCCAAACACATATAGCTTTCTGTCTTCCAAAATCTTTTTCCCCCATGCAGTTACAATGAATAGGGACTGAGGCTTTCAGCAACATAAACTGAAAGTTTTTGGATACATACGCTTGTCCCTGTTAACATTCCCCTCGCATTTTCAGTAATGATATATATTATACCTACAGTTTAATTGCAAATATTTTCCTAACAGAAACCTGGATAACAGGTTTTTCAATTTTTTCAAAAAAGAAAAAGCAATCTTGCCTGAGCTTGGTTTCACTGAAAATAACTGCTTTTGATACTGTTTCATGGTGAGTTCATTGGAGAAGTATTTATGACTCATGGATGTCAGACTTGTGTCCCTGTGTACTGTTTTTCCTCCCGCTTGTTTCCATGTCCTTATTTGGTGTTTCCTGTTCCTCTCCTCGTTCTGTGTGATCATTAGTTCATTTGTCTCCGTCTGTGTTTGATTACTCCTCACCTGTTTCAGTTCTCCTCGTTTGATTCCCCAGTATTCTTAAGCCTTGGTTTTCCCCATGTCTGATGTCTAGTATTGTTTGTCTAACCCCCATGCTCCATGTGTGTACTCCTTGGAGTCTTCATTAAAAGAAGTTTTGAATGTTCTCCTCGCTCTTTGCTCCAGCGCAGCGTGACAATGAGAGAAATGTTTATTTTCAATCAATAAGTTGATCTTAAATTTTATCTGGAAGATCTCACTCACAAATTGGTTTAACATTTCAAGGGGAGGTTTTTAAATCTGTTCTTCATTAATATATGGTTTCAGAATACTTGTAACACTTGAGATCTTTAAGCTCGAAAGCCTCAGGTCCAGAGGATGAATTTTCTTTTTGAGCAAAGGAACATGATAAAATCTCTTCTGCTCTGAATTGCATTAATGTATTTCATATACATAAAACCCAACATGAAAGATTTTGCAAAATTAAATGAGTGTGCCTCTTCACACTTTTGAGCAGTGGATGTAATTAGGTTTAATATCATGATATTGAACATAATATAGAAATGACTAAAAAAGTTGATATCCATCTGAAAATGTTTAATAATGTCCAAGCCATTCAATTCATAGAATGTTCAAGAAGGTTCACGTTGAAATAATTGATGCTGATTGATCCTTACAGCATTATTATACAACGTTATACAACATTCCCGCTATGCTAATTTCCATCAGGCCTAAAAGCTTCTTTTACTTTTTCTACTTTTAGTTATAAAATGTCATGTGCATTTGACTGATGTTATTGTTTTATTCTCTCTTCTACAGATGAACTCTACCCTAAAGTGTACCACACCTGCTTCTTTATTGTCACTTATTTTGCTCCATTATGTTTGATGGTCCTGGCATACATTCAGATCTGTCATAAACTCTGGTGTCAACAGGTATGTCAGCATTTTTTACTTAACACCCAACTACATTTAACTGCATTTATAAACGACAGTATTTTTTTTTCAGTGAATTATGTCTCTGTTCCAAAACATAGAGATCTGTCTATCTGTCTCTTGCCTACATGCGCATCTGCATTCTAATGTAGCATTGTAACTGAGATGGAAATTTGCTGACTAGGTTTTGGATTTGGTAGTGCTAGGTTTGGTTTTGTTCACTAGCAACTGCACAAATCTTAGGTCTTTACTTAATGTATTCATTGCTGAAAATGTGGCTATGTAGACATACTGTAGTTTAACAGGTCTGATTGCTGCACCATGTCCCATGACACACAGTGCTTTATCCCTGAGCAGATTCCTGGAACATCATCGGTGCTTCGAAGGAAATGGAAGTCGCTGCAGTGTTCTGCTCATGCTGTAGGCTCAGGAGAATCGGTGAAGGTGAGAACCAGCACCGTTTCAGCAGAGGTCAAACAGGTTAAAGCCCGACGGAAGACGGCACGCATGCTGATGGTAGTGCTGTTTGTATTTGCACTCTGTTACCTGCCCATCAGTGTTCTCAACATCATGAAGAGGTAAGCAATACGATACTTGGCTGAGGTAGTGCATGTGCTTATAACACACCAATCATGCTTATACCTCCTCTGTCCCTGTCAAAACGTCTGTCAAGAACATGGCTGGGTAATTTTGCATAAAGACAACAAAGCCTATTAATGTTTTGGATTCTGACACTATTCTAATGCCAATTCATGAGGATTGTTTTCTGACTATTCTCGAATGTGATCCACATTAGTTCCCTTTCAAGCCAAGACCCCCTCTTGTGAATGTGTTTTTTTTTAAATGAACTCACAATGACGGCTCACTCGCAGTGTGCTCGAATGCAAGGTGTTTTATTTACAGTACTACAAAGATAGTACAGTCCACACGGTGTGATTGGTTATTTACAGTGCACATCGCCAAAACAACCAAAACAAAACAAAAATACTTCAATATATGCACAAAAAGTTAACACATAACCACTCCTTACTAACGATCTAAGTTGCACATGGTACTACAATTGACCCTTCGCAAGGAGTTTGATTGACAGGCGATCTGACCAATCATAATGCTGAATCTGCCATTTTGTCTGATAAACAAATCAGACAGGAGATGAGCTTAAAGTGTTAGCCCACCCAAAAATGAAAATTCTGTCATTAATTACTCACCCTCATGCTGTTCCAAACCCGTAAGACATTTGTTCATCTTCAGAACACAAATTTAGATATTTTTGATGAAATCCGAGAGCTTTCTGACCCTTTATAGAGAGCAATGCAACTGAAATGTTCCCAGGCCCAGAAACGTAGTAAGGGACATTATTAAAAGTCCATGTGACATCAGTGGCTCGACTGTAATTTCACAAAGCTACAAGAATACTTTTTTCCCATTCTCTGCCATTTTTGAGAGTACCACGACAATTGAGAGTACCATGCATGTGCTACTACTGACTGTTTACGAGCAGAGGAATGTGTGCGCATGCGTCGTAGTGCTCTCAATAATGGCGGAGAATGGGACAAGGAGGAGAAGAGTCATTGAATAAAGTTTTTGTTTTAGTTTTCTTTGCGCACAAAAAGTATTCTCGTAGCTTCTTTAAAATTACGGTTGAACTGCCTAAGAATGGCACATGCTTTGTCTTCAAAGGAATTTGAATGTTTTAAAGATACTTGCTCTCCTCAAGCAGGCTGGGCACTCTTGTCTCAACTGATCTCTAGTAAACGAATTTCGGGGTTTACTTGCCAGTACGCTGATTCAGGCTTCTGAACAAATAACCCCAATGTCACAAGTCGATAATCAAGAAATTGATTTCACTCTCTCAATATTTGGTAGATTGGATGGTCACCCAGCCCAGGGGGCCTGGGAAGGCTGGCATCTCCTCTGGCACATAAATTGCCTAGAGATGAAGGCTGAATTTCTGGCTCTCAGGTACTTTCTCCCAGACCAGACAGGTTACCACATGTTGGTGCAGACAGACAACAGGGCGGTAGTCTCTTACAGTATATAAATCAACAGGAAGGATAGTGTTCACGCCCTGTGTTCAGGTTTGCGTATCAGATCCTGTTCTGGGCACAAGATAAACTGCTTTCTCTGGGGTGAAAGCTATGGTACAGCCTGTATGCTTTTCCCCCAATCAGTCGCTCTGCTCCCAGGAGTTCTAGCCAGAGTTCATCATGACAGAGTTCATCTATTGTTATTTGCTTCATTTTGGCCAGTTCGAGTGTTGTTCTCAGGCCCGAGATCTTTCCTTGAAAGCTCTCCTTGGGAGATTCCAATCAGGAGGGATCTTCTCCCCACAATATTTCACCCCGGTCCAAAATATGAAAGCTATAGGTCTGTACCAGCTCATAGATTTCAGACTCTCAACTGAGGTTGTTGAGACCATTCTGAATGCTAGAGCTCCCTCCACCAGAAAACTTTATGCCCTAAAGTGGCATCTCTTGAATAAAGGTCTGTACAGCACCATGATGACCCAATCCACTGCCTGATTGTTCAGTGCTTAAGTTTTTACAAGAGTGCCTTTCAGCAGGTTTATCACCTGCCACACTTAATGTGTATGTGGCCGCAGTTTCTGTGAGGAGGCATTCTCTTGTCTCCTATTTCCTCCTCAGGCCTATCTGCAGGCTGCAGGTTCCTTCCTGGGATCTTTCCATAGTCCTGGAAGGGTTAGCAGGGGCTCCATTTGAGCTTTTGTAGTCGGCCTCAGACACATTTTTTACTCTTAAAATGGCTATGTTGTTGGCTTTAACTTCACTTAGAGAGTAGGAGGCTTCATCAGGATTTTGCCCCTGTACTGGCTAAAGTGATACTCCACCTGAGGCCAGGTTACATTCCAAGGGTGCCATCTTCGATTGTCCATCCTGTCATCCTTCAAGACGTATCTCCTCCGCCATTTGATACTTCATTGCTTGTGTCCTATCCAGGGCCCCTTTTAGGATTTACATTGATAGCACAGAAACATTTCATAAATCTGACGTGATGCTGTTGGTCGTCTTTGGAGGTCAGGCAGGGGTTCCCCAGCTCCAAGCAAAGACTAGCCAACTGGTTATGGATGCTATTACTTTTTGCCTATGGAGCACCCAGTATGGCTTTACCTCCAGGTGTCAGAGCCGCCTCCTATTTTACCTAGAAATTTTAAATAATGTGTTTGGGGTATTTTGTCTTTTATGTGATATTGTATGTATATTTGTGTGCAACTGCCTAGGGTCTCCAGATATAAATGAGCAATGCTGCTATAATCTGGCATGTTTACATTCTGTATTTTACACAAATTTCATTAACATGCATTAAACAAATAAACTTCCACCCAGAGTGTGGCTTCCCCAAAAGCTTTAGCCAAGGATGCACGATGCAGGATGTTTGTGCTGTGGCAGGCTGGTCCTCTCCACACACTTTCTTAAAGTTTTAATAGACTGGATGTAGATTCAACCCCAGGATCTCAGGCCCTTTCAGATTAATTCCTCCTTACCAGCCGAAAGGTTTTAAGAAATGGAAAAACTAAACAAACTTACCGGTCTTACCGGCTTTCTTCCTATGAGGAGTGTAGCTTCTAGGTATCAAGTTTGCTATAATAGGAGTGTGAATTTTCTGACTAAAGTGTTCCCTTTTCTAGTTATGATTGTGTTGTGATAGACTAGTCCTTTCTGGACACATTCATGGATATTTTTTTGTGTTGATATAGGATTGACACGAAGCTTGAAGCATTCCTTCGGTATAGTAAAATGTCTTCCTTCAGACAATTAAAATTTAAGGATTCCGTGACGTAGGTGCGCTTTTATGGTGTTACTGATGCACCATGCTACGTCACCTAATCTAACGTTCAGCCAATCAGGATTGGAGTGTTTTCACACATGCTTCAGACACATTTATATAAATATTATCTAAATATTTTCAAATATTTCATTCTCATTACTCAGCAATTAATTATATTGGGTGTCTGTTTTTGTTCTAGATTAGGCTATACTCCTTTGGATGGTGAAAAAACTCCGTTTGATGAATTTACTACACAAAATTTATCTTGCCAAGTGAAACGCACAGACTGCAAATACATTAGGCTATTTAGTAACCAAATAATAGACACATTCTTTCTTTGAGGATTGCGCTTCACTAAATAAAATGATTTAATAAAGACCTGTTTACAGTAAGCACTTATTCGCACGTACAGGACAAAGTTTGAGGGCGCACATCACATAATATCTGAGGGAGCGCAGAGCCATGATCATTAGGCTGTTGGAGAGCAAGCCCTCTGCAAGCGAGAGATTCATGCTGGAACCATCTCGTATTACAATAATGCACTCTTGACATTTGCCATTAAAATAACGCCAAAAACAGCCTCAAATGAACTATGAAAACAAGAATAAAGTCGCACAAGCTGCAATCCATTTTGGTTAAAATGAACGGAGACTATCTTGTGTTTTTCCGTGGGTGCCACGGGATCGGCGTCTATGCCCATAGCGTTAACGTCATGATGTAGTGTCTCGTTCCCTTTAAAGCCCGAGACACACTGCACAATTTTCTACTGTCCCAGATAGACAACATGAAACAATCGTGGTGATTTCTGTGATCGTGGCTCCTAATCGGTGGTCCTGTGTCGTACAGTGAGAGAGTTTCAAAGATGGCCATTGTCATGGTCTTGCAAGATAGCCTACGATAATTTTCTGACAGTGTCAGAAATTCAGCATGATCATCGCACAGTGTCTTTGCTGCTATGACCCGCGTTTACTGACCAGCCAATAAAAATGCGACATGAAATCAACGCGACATGGCGCTAAAACACAAAACTGCTTACCTCAAGCTCTTATCCCTTCCTCTTTCCTCACTTCCACTTTTTGTTTCAGCACACATAAAAACTCCAACTGCCAAAGTGTGATTTATCATGCTCTTTTTGTTACCACTAGTGCATGCTGATGACGTTTTATTCTTCTGTAGTAACGTGCGACATAGCGTTCAAGTCTATAGCCTAGGTGTCAAAATCAGTCTACATGCATGTCGTACCCAAGTTTATTAGATTCATGTCGCACAGTGTAATTTGCAATGATCTTATAGGATTTCAAAAAACGTGCAGTCTGTAGAAGGCTTAAGGGAACTGTGTTACTGTACATAACCTGAGATGATTGTAATTACTGTATAAAAAAACATGTCAAAATGCAAAGAAAAAAGCAAATAAAATGGTGATAAAATTAGCTTAATTTTGCTTATACAAATTATTATTATTATTATTATTTTTTCAGTTGATTTTGGAGTGAAATGTGTCCTAGACATGTTTTTGTGAGATTCACTACTCTACGCTTAGGTATACATTAGAAAGTGTATCAACAAACAAAATAAATATGACTTAACTCTGGAGGATGATGTGTATCCTGCCTTATAATGAGACATTGAGGGAAAAAAAGTGATATTAATTTTTGCTTTTTTAAAAATGCTTCATATACAGTAGTAAAAGTTGTAAAAGTAGTAGTTCTTATAGTGATTTAAGGCATGAGACAGACTGCTCAGATAACATCTGTTAATTATGCGGCCAAGAATCTATATCTATAATGAATTCTGGTCTAGTAATGTTTTTGAAATAATTCAACATATTAGCTTGGGCAAGTGCTTTCCCCTCACTAGTTTAAGATGCTTTGCAGACGGCATGTATTCGGCTGAACTGAATGATATAATAAAATGCCTATAAAAATATGCTCCTTTTAAGGTTTTTCAGAGGAGGGTCTGAGTGTATTTGAAAGCCCCAGCTCTATAATAAATGCTCTGTTTATTCAAAATGTTAGAAGCTGTTTTTGATGGTTGCATTTTTGTGTTTTTGTCCACCTGTCTGCAGAGTATTTGGTGCTTTTAAGAACACAGACAACAGAGAGACTGTCTATGCCTGGTTCACCTTCTCACACTGGCTTATATACGCCAACAGCGCCGCCAATCCAATTATCTACAAT
>JAFVLL020043411.1:0-42111 GCA_021397915.2 Tor tambroides
GATACAGGAAACTTACGTAAAGGTATGAATGCCAGGTCCTCTAGACTCTTGGAAATAGAGATGGGTCTGGCATTGGCTCGCTCCAAGGCTGCTTTGACAGGGCTGTCATCCTCACTGTCCCCTGTCACAGCCCATATCAAGAAGGAATCAGCAAACCATACAAACGCAGAAGTCTACTGAACCATTATATACAACTATTAGTATTGGATATCGGATTTGAAACACTGATTTAATGTGGCATTTCCATCCATTAGCTTTCTGATTTCAGAGGATTTGAAATATATATGTCATTATTATGTACAACGTATGGAATTTAAAAATAACATAAGAGCAACCAAAAAAGCTAATTCATTAAATATAATAAATCAAATAAATAATTATTTAATATTAGTTATAGATTTAAAATATAAAAAATAAAATAATTGAATAATCATTAAAAATCTAAAAATGTATTTGTATAAATTAAAACTATAATAAAGACTTTAATGATTGTAAGCTTATTTTTCAGTGTCAGAGGTACTTGTGTTCATTTGACTGTAACTGTATTTCAACAATATTTCAACCACCATGTTATCAAATTAAACTTACCAGGAATTTGAAAAATTGCAAAATAATTTTTTTCATGATTTCAAAGAAAAAAGTTCTGATTGCTGAATTAGATCATTATAGAAACACGTAGAGGCAGGGCTTAAATTGTCATAAACCTGTAGAAGGTGGTGATTTACTTGAGCAAAGTATCAAGAAGGTCATGTTTCTTAGGTCACACTGGGCACTTATTTTAAGGACATAAACCCTGCTTCCACAAAAATCACAGAACCAATCAAGGCCTTTTCTACCGAAACTAGACTGAACCAAAACAGAGAGGTGAGCTCACAGTATGAACTGGCGTGTGAGATTGACCAGGCTTCAGGTGTGGAGCTCCCAGAGGAGTCAAAGGTGATCTCCTCTGATTCAGGAAGGGAGTGTCGAGAAGGGGAGCTCTCATTGCTCATTCTGCCTTGGTTCACCTGTTCAAAAGTTTCATGTGCCTGCACCTTAACCTGTTCTCTTTCATCTAAGACTGCCTGCTCAGGTATGCCCAGGTAATGGTGTAAACTCAGGGGAATATAAAACCGGGTCAGAGAGTCCGCTGACAACTTTCGTTCTTTGGGCATGATGGGTCTTACATCACTGCCTCCATCCGAAGTCTTCCTGTGGTGTTCAGGAGACATGCATGACCTGGTTTGCCCTGGTTTAACCCTTACAGTGCATGAACTCTTGTCGGCGGGATTGAAATCTATCACAAAGGTTCTTAAGGGAGAACCATCCTTCCTGGATTCTTTGTTTGGATATGAATCTCTACGAGGTATTTTAAACTGCTGTAATGGGCTGGGTGTTCTGGTTTGTTCTTGGTCTTTTGGGTGGTAAATGTCAGTGGACAGTGGCCTATCTTGTTGACCTTTTGCAGGGAGATTTCTGAGGGGAGATGGTGGTGGACTTGGCTTTGAGTGTTCGTCTGAAATGGACTGTTTGAAATTAGAAATATTCTGGGTGATGTAAGGTACCCTACCTCTGATATCTTGAAGGTCTTGTAATGGAACTGTACTTGGAATTCTTTGTTTTTCCTCAGTCTGTTCCATCTTCTCTTTTTGTGTCAAACCAGGCTCTTTGAAACTCATTCTTTCTGGAGAACTTGGGCTGTTTGACTTGATGTCAAACTGAAGTTCAGAAAGTTCTACTGAAGAACGTTTTGGAGATGACTCTGGGGATGGATCTTTAATGTTAGCTATGCACGTTGGTGAGCCTACAATTACTCTAAGGCCACTTTTTTCTTTCTCCCAAAATGACTTGAGATCATTAATTGAGACTTTATCCTCCCGTTGACTTAAGGACATTTCGAAGGTGGAGATTTCCTTCTTCAAGTCAGACATGTCCCTGGAGACTGACTCTTCCTGTAGCTCATTGCACAGAGATTTATCTTTGTGTTTTAGCAACGAACTGGGTGACAATTTGGCATTAATTTTTTCTGTGAGAGTTTGTAGTTCATGGCTTGAAACCTCTGAGAACATATTGCTCTCCAAACTAGAAGGTTTTGCATCTTCATGTGAGGATATGGCTGATATATCAACACCACTGGATGTTCTTCTAGGTGACACTGGAGAAATCTCACATGTTGTAGATTCTACATCAACCAGATTTGGGTTTGGATCATCGGGTTTGGATTTGGATGGGCTGATGCTTAAATCTGACAACCTTCGGTCCACAGCATTGTGATAATTCTCATTAAGCTGAGATGTCTCACTTTCTTCTACCTCGGCTTCTTTTTTGATGCTCAGTATTTTAGGTCCTTTGTTCCCCCTTTCCCAGAAAGACTTCAGGTTGGCCAGTCTTCCTGGTGATATTTCACCTTGGTCAAGCGTCTCTCTTAGAGGAGGATCTTCGCAGATCGGTTTGTCTGTTTTTTCCTGCAGTATCTCTGCAGTCTTGCTGTTTGTAGAAACAGAAATCTGTGGAAGTATATTATCATCTTCAGCTCTCAAAGTGCAAGATGTTTTATATTCTGAACTATATTCTGTTTTATCTTGGCTTATCTCTTCTCGGTCAGATGCTTGAACTTCAGGAATCTTGTCTTTTTTCTCTGCTCTCGAAAACAAAGCAAAAAGCCCCCTACGTGGCTTTGGTGATGGCTTGGTCTTTGGCTGTACAACTTGAGGCACTGAATCTTCTGACTTGGCTTCTGGGCTTTCATGATCTTTTGGTTCCTCTTCATTCATCCCTCTCTTAACTGGCGACTCCTTCAGCTTTCCATCTCGAGAACCTCTCCCAAACCATTCGAGTACCTTTGAAAATGAACGACCCTCTTCCACTGTAACCTTATCAGTCAGGCCCCCTGCACTTAACCCAATGGCCTTACCTGTTACTTCAGTAGAGCTGTGGAAGTTGGACACCTGTGAAGACTGAGGCTCACCATAAACCTCATGATGACCTGCAGTGAAGACAATCACATGTTTGAAAGTTCAATTTTTGCATGCAAGTGACAGAGAATAATACTTTGAGATAGAATAATGACTTCCAAAATCAATACTTCATTAACTGATGTAAATCTGACCATGATTCCTGTGATCAAAATTGCAGTAAACACCCAGATAGTAATCATTTCTTGCAGTTCTTATTTACTAATCACCATTTGTAGATTAATCAACATACATATGAACATTCAGCAGATGCCACGTGCTGTATTTATATGGTATGCACGCACATGCAGTTAGTATGAGGGTGTATTGATGTGTTAGCATGTTAACTGCTGAATTACAGGTTGATAGATTTTTTGGCTGATTATCTCACTTAAACACACTTCTTGGGTTTGATTATATTGTTAAGGTTTAGGGTGTCTTACCAAAAGGGTTTTGAAACAAGCATTTCTCACTATCTGGTTGGACAACCCATCTACCTGTCCTTCCCTCAACCTTTCTACAGGCTCAGTGCTCAGTGCTCACCACATTTTAGGTGACTTCAGACTGCTGCGTGTAACTGTAGACCACAGGAAGTGGACAAGTCTCAGACCACTATGCTAATTCCCTGCTTTAATTGGATAGTTCAACCAGATTGAAATTGAAACTCAAAATTGGTCATCATTTATTCACCACCATGTCGTTCCAAACTTGTTACTTTTTCTTCTGAAGAACGTAGAAGATATTTTTAAAAATGCCTTTGAATATGTTTGGAACAACATGATAGTGTGTAAAAGAATTTTCATTTGGGTGAACTATGCTTTTCAGTACTTGTCGTGGACACAACCATGTTACCATTGTCTGTGATATTGCTTCTATCCTGTTCCGACAGAGGACTCCAGTCTTCTTCCAGCACACTGTGCTCTCCTTGCACTCTCTCTATAGGCCCAACGACAGAGGAAAAGCGGACCTGTTTCCTATCTAAACACCCTGACGCAGAGTGCACTGAGCAGGGGGAAAGAGGAGGGCTGATAGGAGTTTCAGGACTGATGGGGCTGACTGTAGCTGAAGACTGACTGCTGCTGCTGTCGTCATTGGTAGGAATGTGAAGATGCAAGGAGTCAGCAGAGATACAGCTGGAGATGTTGTGCTTCAGGATGCCTCTGGGAGCAGGGGTCACGACCTGTTTAACTCCATTGTCACTGATGGCAGTGTCCAGTGAAGAGTTCTTGCAGGAATACAGCAGCAATCTTTTTTTTGGCACAGGTTTGCATTGTGTGACTATGTGGGTGTCAGTGTTGTCTGTGTTTAGAGTAGTGTGATGGAGTGTGTAGTTCTCAGCTGGAAGGAAAGTCTCTGAAAAATAACCAAATAGTTGGGTAATGAAGCAGTAAAGCAAGGAGCAAAGACATATACGTGCACAAAAATGTGAATTCATGTTTTATGATGAATTCATTTTGCATTTCAATTAACAGTTCTGTTCTTGTAACAACAGCATCTGTTAATTGATGAAATTGATGAATGATATAGCAATGACATGCACGGGATAAAAGCTTGAAAGCAACCTAAAAATATAATGGTACGTCTTCTAGTCAGGGATAATAGATATACTGATACCATATTAAGTACTGGCCTAGATAGCTCAGCAGAATAGTAACAGTCAGTAGTCACATTTTTACTTTTACAGTTATTTGTGGCCTATTTCAAATATTCACAACTTTAATATTGACCTTTGCACTCATAACAATAATACTAGCCTTACTACACAATAAAAGCCCATCAAAAATGTACCATCTATGTCTGAGGTACAGACTGGTCATGCGTGGCAGCTTAACTACTTAGAATGACATATTTTTCATTATAATCTTCTTAAAGTTTGGCAGCCCCATAAAGCCCTGTTACTACCACTACTGCTACAACAGGTTCAACTTTCTGCAGACACATTCTGGCAAGACCATTTTAAGGAACGGCACTTTTTCACATGTATTATAATAGCACTAAATGCCACACGTTACATTTCAATGCCAATTATAAAAGTACAGCCTGGTTATTCTATACTAATTATACAAGCAGAGTAGAGTTAAATCCTGGAAATATACAAAGCTACTCTACTATTGTTGTTTTGTTTCAATTTTGTTCCCATATGACCTCAAAGAAACTTTTAATACTTTTATAAATCAAAAACCGGAGACCAACAAGTTTTGTTGCCAACATATAACGCAAAATGTAGCATTGCATTATACAAGCTACAGTGACCAAATAAGGTTTAACAGATATGCATGCAAACGGCATTCAGTTATTACGCTCAAAGCACAGATCATGTCAAGCCAACACCATAGCCCAGAAGAGGTAAACATGCTGTTCTCAATGGGGATCAGTCAAACAAACTTACTGTTCTTGCAAGAAATATGTTCTGACCCTTTGCTTTTCAGAACATCCACTCCATTAAAAATACAACCCTTCTGTTACCTCATCTACCACTGGACTGAACCATTTCAAAATCATCACACAAATGTTAAATCTGTGGTAATCACATATGTTACAACACAGAGATCATCTGTCAAAAGCTGACAGCTGGTTTATAATTGTAGTTCTAACAGAAAACGCTACATTAAAAACTGTAAATCAGTGTTGCTAATGTTAACTGAAACTACTGAAAATCATCAATTAAAATAAAGCTGAAACAAAATAATAATCATTAGATGAAAAAATGTAACTTAAAAAGACTGAACCAAAAATTTTCAATGTTGCCTTGGCAATTAGCTGAAATAAAATAAGTTTAAGTACTAAAATTACTAAAACTAAAATGAAAAATAAAATATAAAAATATTAATATTTTATAAATATATATTAGTGCTGTCAAACAATTAATCGCGATTTTTATATATTTAATTATGAATATATAAATACAAACACATGCATGTATATATTTAAGAAAAATATGTTATGTTTATATGTTAAATATATTTATATACAATATAAAATATAAGAATATAAATATATAAACGTATATACATGTAAATATTTTCAAAATATATGCTGTATGTGTGTGTCTTTATATATACATAATAAATACACACAGTACACACATTTATTCTGTAAACAAAAACTTTTATTTTGGATGCGATTAATCGCGATTAATCGTTTGACAGCACTAATATATATATATATATATATATATATATATATATATATATATATACATACACACACACACACACACACACACACTTATGAAAAACAAATCATAATAAAACTGACCAAAGCACATAAAAATACTAAAATTTAAATGAAAACTGAAAATATAAAATTAAAAGCTAATTCAAAATATAAATAAATACTAAAATAATAGTATATAGATAATACTAAAATAACACCACAGTAAATTGATTAGTTGTGAATTACATATACAGTAATTTATTTTAGTCAACACAATTTCACTATGAAATACAAAAAAAGTTTTTAGTGAATAGTATGAATCACCATACAATTTGTACAATTTGCACAACAGATGTCAGTAGTTCAAGATTACATATCAGTAAATGAAATATGAAGTTTTTAAACATTCAGCATTAAAATGCCAAGTCCCGTAATGCCTGAATCTTTGTCAACCTTTTTTTTTTTTTTTTTTACCATAAATTGAATTTTTAGAGTGACATACTCTATGGATTTGAGGATAAATTGAGAAGATAATTCTCACCCTCAGCAGGTGTCTGGTCGGCCTCTTTGACTCCATTGATAAGTCTGGCTTCATCTCTCTGTGATCGCAAACTATTGAATGGATTCTGCCTTGGCTACATAATAAATTTAATGAAATCATAAAAAAATACATAATGAAGAAAACTGAAAATTCAGCAAAAATGATCTTAGTAACTGGATTTTGTGTAGTGCACCTTGATTTGAGGTCTCTGCCTTTCCTGCTGGGTTTCCGGCAACACATCATCCACCCTGTATGGAGGTGATATGGTCATATAAAAAATTCTAATGAATTAAATACAAGATTCACCAACATGATAAAACGAATAGGCCACCGAAAGCTTTGTGCACTGAGCATTGTGAACAGTTTCTATATTTCTATATTCAATCATCAATACATCATTATGGTGCTGGTTCTGAAGCCCCAGGAAAGTCACAAGATTCAGCAAACACTAAGTTTCCATGCTGCGATGTGACAGTATAATGCCATTACATGGTGTCAGACAGAGGGAAAAACAGCAGCACGTGAAATCTGACCCTTGAAGCAGCTTACTGGCTCCAGATTCCCCTCACCAATGTCTGGGAAAACATGGGAAAAGTTTGCCCTACAGATTATGTTAGACCAAGAGTACACGTTCACTCTTGAATCTCTGCCCAATTCAACATTTCACAAACAAGTATGCATAAACTGGTAGACAGATTACGTTTCTTTTCATGTTGTTCTACATGAGCCGTGAGTGATATGAGAGCTTTAAAAGCTAATGTTCACAGAATTAAGGCTGTTGATGACAACATGATCACTCCAGCCAGACTAATGGGCGGATGCAGCATTGGTGTGTTGAAAAGGCAGAGCAGCCGTACTTTCCTTTAATCAATATAACAATGGCATGTGCTTGGTACTGATAACAGAAATGCAATTTTAAGTTTAGGAACTTTTTACTGCTACTTTTTATTACCATTATCGATTTGTGTTCAAGGCGTTTCTAATTATTTTACACATAGAAAAATGTATTAGAATTAGAAAATGTAGAACATAGAAAAACACATCCCCCCCCCCCAAGCATTCTAAATAATTATAGCCTGCTGAAAATCCAGATTTGCTATCTCAAAACATATTAAAATAGAAAGCAGTTATTATAAACTGAAAAAATATTTTAAAATATTACTGTTTTTACTGTATTTTTGAAAGAATAAATGCACCCTGGGTGAGCACAAGAGACTTCTCTAAGATTTTTTTTTTTTTTTTATCTTACCGACCCCAAAACCCCACACACTAACATGGTATGTGTTTATATAAAGACCTAATAGTTGTTATAAAGTGTTTTGTTTTTGCTTTGGTTGTGTCTTATCTCGCCTATGGCATGAAAAATAGGTGCATGAACACAACCATCTAATTATGCAACATTTAAAATTTTTGTACCTGGTATCATAACAACCAGCATACTTAATTACATGAATTACATAAACGTGATCACACTGCATTCTACAAGATTTCACATCACAGGTATGACAAAAACAAGAAAAATCAACAATATTCCAGCATGTGCTGCACCACGTTTCAATCAGATGAAACGTTGTACTGGAATGTTTGAAATGATAAATGTACTTAACACCAAAAGCTCACCTTTCATTGTGTGATTCTGTGGACGGATCCTCAATGAGTCCTAAAAGCTCTGGAGGGATGTACACATCTTTTTTCTCACCATAAACAGAACTGGGTTTCTCAGACCATCTTTGAGAGAGCTCCACTGCAATAAGAGATATTTGTAACGCTCAAACATGCATTAACAGACACAAACAAAACATCTAATGGAACTACATGAGATATGATTTGATAAATGCTTTGATTTATGGGTGAAGGTAAAAATGTGATATACAGCAAAAAAAGGTGATGTAAACACTGAATCCAGGTGCTAATCAGGGACAGGGCACATGCAATGGAAATAATGAGACATGAACAGAGCCCGTTCTCTATCTGATTCTGTCCGCTGGCAACACTCACATATCGTCACGGGTTTCTTCTGTCTCATGGACTCTCTGATGATGTCGGAGCCATGGATCCTGTCTCTGTGTCTGTGATTCTTTGTCTCATAAAACCACTCCCCAGTCAAGTACTTCAGCCTGCTTCTGTCTCGTTCAGTCTTACGAAGCTGCCTGAAAGGACATCAAATTTATAAATAAATAAATACACACACACATATGGTCACAGAACAAAAACATCTTGATGTCACAGCATTACAGACGGAGTTTAAGCAGTGACATCCACACTGACAAATCCCAGACATTGTCTAAACTGTAAACTGTTACTCTGGACTCTACTGTGAGAACTGAAACTGGTTTCCCTTTTTTTTTTTCCAGGACCCAGAAATTATGTTGGACATTACATGGCAAATAACACAACTTCAAACCTGTAACCCATATTTAATGTAGCCTGGGTCATATTTTCTTTTATACATGTTCATGTTAAGGATGACGGCAAGTCATACAACCCGCTTATGTTTGCATCTGTGCACCTGCATCAATTAATGGCAAAATATTAAACAGTTTAATGGAATGTATGTCTTTTGATTTTATAAGCTTATGTAAATTGCTATCTTAACTAGTTACGCCTGATTATACATAATTAGGGCAATTGAGTTGATTTATTTTCTTCATCCACCAAGGAACCTTTCCACTAAACTCACTTGACCCTCTGTTCTTCCAACTTCTTAAGCTCTGCATCTCTCCTCAGCACTGCCACGATCATCTCTTGCTCTTCCTCTGTCAGGTAACTCAAGTCAATCATGATGAATGGCTTCGGGGTAGGTGATGCTAACAGATGAGTCTCAGAACGCCTCGGACTGGTTCACTGAAAGTGCCAAGAGCATCACTGTGGGTAACTTGAAGGCTGATGCTTGATAAGTCACTCCATCACATCATGGAGAACATCAGAGGAGCACCTGCACCAGACAGACAGAAGAGTTTCAACAAATTAAAAAAAAAAAAAACACAGTATGAGCTTGGCTCACAAAGAACCATGTCTTCCCTGTGAATTCTTCTGACCATTACGACATCACATGATCCTAATTGTTCCTAATGAATCTGTGAGCTGGGCTTTCAAGACGTCTGCTTCAAGCATCATCTACGCTTCCCTAAACATCTGAAACGACATATTGTTTCTCTGTATCAGCTCCGGTCCATACAGTATGTTCTCAACACTGGACATGTGACATGGCATTGTCAGATGACTATCAGAGGATATGGGTACTGGCTGCTTCTCAGAGCAAAGAGCACAGTCAAAGACTCTTTTATTCCTAAATCAAATTACACTTAACTCAAATTAGGTGGCAGCACACAAATGGTATCAATTTGAAAAGTCTGCTTTTCTAAAAAACAGTTTAGAAACCCATGGAAAAAAATAGGAATATGTCTAAACCATTAAAGAACTGGAATTATGATATTTTTGGATGGAATGACCATTGGCAGAATTCCACATATCTGGATAATATAACAAATAGAAGAAATGCTGAAAAAAGTCTAACAAACTATTTTGTAAAAGAGCTTTGTACAATAATAAGAGACAAATTCCTTCTCATTGCACTGTGCCAGTGACTTTTAGGAATAAACTGTATTTAAAATTTCTTATAAATAGTTTACAAAGAGCTTAAACAAACAAATGTCTTATGAGAGACATTTTTCATGAATAAAAAATGTGGAACCTATTTTTTTTTTTCATTTATTTATTTTATTTATTAATTCTTTTGCATATTGTAACATCAGATTGCTGGCCTGTCAGATTAACTTGGCTTGCATAATTGTGTGCAATCTGGCTACATTTAATGCTAAATGTATCATAAAAATGAACAGCAATATGTTCCTATGTCTTGCATGGGCATATCTGGGTGTCTAGATAAAGCTATGATACATTCCAGCTATAGCGGAAGTTTGTTGTTACTTTCCTATTTTGGAAATCTGTTCTCGAGTCATGTTCTTGATTGAGTCATTTCCATGAAAAACGCCTATACGTGGGTTTACTCACACACACACACACACACACACACACACAAGCAAAAAATATCAGACAAGCACTTTCCTTCTTGTTCCAAGAAGAACAGTGTGGTTCTTTAGATTTTTTAGTAACAGTAATTTTAAATATTTACTTAAAAAAATAAACACTGCTAAATGATTTCTCTCAGTACAAATCAGATTTCATAATGACACAATAAAGCATTTAAGTGTCCAGTGGTTCTGAGAAAAGCATGTCATGACAACATCGCTGGGATGATCACCTAAGGCGGGATCTGTAAGTCATCCAGACACAGTAAACATGAATAATACATGTTAACCATTGCCTATTCCACATCCCTTTGAGGCATGTACCGTAAGAAAGAGTTGCTACCTGGTTTGGGTTCATTTATTATAGATTTACTGTGTTACAAACCATTTTACAGGGTTTTAAGCATCTGATTTTTTCAGTGACTAAGAGAATGTTTTAGTAAATTTTTTTGTCATCCTAGATCATGTAAATTGTGTGCCAAACCAGCTTTGAACATGCTACCTTATCAAGTGGAACATTTCAGTTTAGTTTGCTGATTTTTTTGGGGGGGGGGGGGGGGGGGGGCATATCTTAAACCAAGACAATGCTTCAATTATGTATTTTAAAATGGGTTTTAGTAATGTTACTGTGGAATAAAGTGGCCTTTCACGCAGAGCCCTTGTAGAAGCAGTCATTTAACTAATCGCAGTCTGATCTGGATGTAAATAAATACTCCACATTCTTTCTCTAAATAGCTTTACAAGAATTAACAGATTAAGCAAGCAGGAAATGAGAAGAAATTCACAGTGGCTCCAGAGATATAAACAAAACTAAAGACATGAAAACAACAGCCTGTTGAAACAGAACCCAGCCCTGTCAGAGCATGCAGCAGAACTTCCAACTCACTGCAGGGAAATTAAGTGAAGTTAAAGCCTTAAAAAAGCAAAATAGTAACTATTAAGGTAAAAGAAAACAACTGACAAGAGAAAGTTTACCTGAATCTTGCTTGCGTGGCTGCTACCACACCGCGTTATTTTCCAGCGCTGCTACTGTAACATCTGAAACACCAGAGTACTGTAATAATCCATTTGCCAGACACTTGCTGATATGAACCAAATTATTTAAATCTCCAGCTTTAAAGTGAGGCGTGTGTGTTTACCGGTGGGTGTGTGTGGGGTCTCCTCCTCTCCACAAACTCCACTGGTTGGGTGTGAGTAACCAGTAAGAGCTAAAAATGCTGTTTATTAACTCGTGGGGAGTTCCGAACGATATCCTCAAAATGCTGTCTAGGTAGGAGGTTCTGTTTTTAGGAGGTTCTAAGTTTTGAAGGCGTGGTCACGCGCTGTCATTCTCATAAACTTTTAATTCTGTCACACGCACGTGCCATATAGGCTACATCATGTCATTAAATGTCCTCTCGACGACACCACAGAAAATCCTGTGCATCCTTTAATACACAACCAATTAAGTATATGTATGAAAATTAAACATAATCTATAAAGTCACTACCTACAACCTTCATTCGGTCTCTCACTCCCTGTGAATCAGACTGTTTAATGAACGTGAGTCTTTTTTTTGTCGTTCTGACCTCCCTGAGCTACACCTAAAAGCTGTGTATGCGCCTAATCATAATAATACATCAGAATATTAGAATGTACAATTCGTTTGCTATATATATATATATATATATATATATATACACACACACACACATACATCAGTAGTAAAACATTTTTTTAAATATAGATTTGCCAAATGTGCTTTTATTCGATGAAATTTATCCAATAAAATCATACCGTTCAAAATAAAATTAATTTATTTGACTTAAGTAAAAATAAATAAGCACACTCACATGAAATGCTTGACCTGAGGTAACTCGAACTTGAACAAATGTTTTTTTTTATTATTTACCTTAAACCTTACCATTATTCAACTGTCTTTAATGCAAATCGATTTCTCTTATTTGTTAATCTTTTTTATAAACACTTCTCTGTTTGTTCTTCACGGTTTTACGCCCTTGAATTGGCGCCCCCTGCTGATCGAGTTCACCATAGATATGTATACGTATCTATGGAGTTCACAGCGGCAGTTAGTGTCTCTTAACAACGTGTAAATTGAAAATAAATACGTAGAAGAAAACCAGCTCACAGGTAAGCTTATATTGTCTGCTTTCTCACCCACAGATTGTTATCTTAACACAGTCTCTTTGAAAGTTTAATAAATGCTGTTGTTTTAGTTTGTTTTTTTATATTAAAGATAGTTTCCTGGCATGAGGGAAAATGAGCAAGACATTAGATACAACATCTCTGTCAGAGGCCTTCGTACAGTTCCAGTTAGTACGGTGCTTAATATTGTCTATCCTTAGTGCTTTATCTCGTGACCTAATATGTTTATTTCTAATAGAATTCAGGTTAAAAGGAGAGCGATTCAAGATTTTGAGGAAGAAATATGCCAACTAGAAGATAAGAAGAAAAAACAGATAAAGCTGGTAAGTGGCAACCTTATGTTTGTGAAGTTGATAGTGGAAGACTAAACTGATACACGCGTCTGCAGCAGGAGAAGCTGAGAGAAGAGCACAGAGGTCATGTGCGTAAACTGCAGAAAAACATGAAGGAGCAGGAGAGGAACCTGGAGCAAAGGCAGCAGGAGGATGAAGAGCAGGTGGAGCGCACGGCCCAGGAGAACCTGGAGCTAAAGCACAAGCAAGAGGAAGAACTAGAAGGTACTTGAGTGACAAAGTTTTGAGGGAATAGTTTGCTCAAAAATGACTCAGTCATCCTTTACTCACCCTCATGTTGTAAACTTCTGCTACAATAAATGGAGACTGAATCTTTTAAGCTTGAAAAATGATGCAAAAATATTGTTGTGTAATATAGCCCACAACATGTATGGACTACATGTGATACATAAATCATAAATGTACATAGCTGTGCCTAAGTGAGCTGTTAGAAAAGTGTTTGTGTGGTTTATGCAGTATTATGTTAATATTTAGAACTGCGCTGTAAGCTTGCAAGGCTGCAGGTGCAAGAGAAGGAACTGCAGGAGGAACGGCAGGTATGGCTGCAATATAAGAATGAGGGCAGCATTAAAGACCAGCAAAAGATACTCAAACTGGAAAAAGATATTGCCTTAACACAAAGGATTTTTCAGGAGATTTCAGGTGTGTGTTTTCCATCTTCTACTTCACTTAGAACACAAATATTCATTATGTTTGAATATAAAGTTATATTATACAGTTGTGGTTTATAATAATCTTGCAGAATGTTAATAATAACGTAATATTATATATATATATATATATATATATAAAATCACTGCCATGAATATGCTATTTCACATAATGAATGTTTACATACAACCAACAGGACAAATAAATAGATGAATTAAAAAATGTCAGTTTATATTTTGTCTTATGGACTATATGTAAACATCTGCTATGTGAAATAGCTTATTCAGGACAGTACTACTAAAAATAAATATTCTTTTTAAAATGAATAACATTTTTCAGATTCTTATGTAAACTTAAGACAACAACAGCATTGTGTTTAAATTTAATTAAAAAAAAATTATAAAAAATCCAGAATATTTTCAGAGATCTCTGGTTGCGGCTATCAATGAAACTGAGCAAAAGGTAGCACAAAGTTTAAAGGATGGAATTCAGCTCGCCTTTGAGGTACTGCAGACACCTTATTGTCTGAATTGTGACTATTACATCTGTTCTGAGGTGCTGAAACTGTCTTTATGTTTCAGAGAGCACATGAAAACCTTGACAACATGAGTAAATTAGAGATTAAAGAAATACATTGGCTGAAAAAACAGGTGTGGTCACATTGTAGGTTCCATTTTACATGTATCTTTTTGTACGTGCAAAGATTATACAATGCCACTGATCTTCCATATCAGATTCCCCTATATAATGAGGTGGTCGCAGAGTTGGAATCCACCATCCATAAACTGGAAGAGGAGATCTTGGATCTTGTTTCCCTCAGCCCAGGCAATGAGTTTCTTGCACAATCTGCTAGCCTTGGGTCCCCTGACACTCACAATATGGACAGGAACATAATGAAAATAAGCCCTGAGGAAACATCAGGTAATCCAAGCATCCCTAATAATAGCAGTGTTCAGTCTAAGAATATAAAAAAGACTTAACTGAACACATGGTGATTTCTAATTATTTTGCATTGACATTTTATAACCAATAGATGGCACCGTAACAGTAGACATACTGAAACAGACTAAAAAACCGGGGGGGGGGGGGGGGGGTTCCCTCGGTTGTTCGGCTAGTGTTGGACCCTTGAGTCAAGGTCCGTTATTTCTTCTATTTGGGAAGCAATAGTTTTTAATTATTATTAGCAAAATCTAATATATTCACTCTTATTTATATACCTATGTCGAAAACGCAAAACATGCATCTCGTCACTTTCTGTCAGAATTACATGACTCACGTAGTGATGCCACACAAAACTCAATTAACGTACACAGATTCTCCTGAAAATGACTGGATTTTATCCGCAAAATTTGCAGAGCATTATTAAATGTAACCGTATCTTTATTTTACTTCGCTATTCTAAAAACCCACAGGAAATACGCTAAATGATTCAATGCCAATTTTCTTCTGAGTTTCAAGACTACACAAACTGACTAGCTCCAATTAATTACCACTCAGGTCTTCTTTGCCAACAAACCAAATAAGATTTTTATAACGATCCTAAGTACAAAACTTTCAGCTAATCATGAAATAAACAATATATATATATACCACGGCCCAGTTTTAGCCGTTTTTACTGTGGTTGGGTGACTCTGAATGCTGTCACTGGCACTGTTCAGCCCTCACTAATGGCTCCCAAAGTAGAGGAAGTCTTGTCATTATATTCACAATACATAACAAGGCAGCTGTGTTTTCATTACCGCTCAAAACTCCATGTCCTCAGCAGTTTAAACTTAACGGCCTCTGAGTGCAGCAGCTAACAGCTACACATACTACATTGTCATTGGCCATCAAATACCTGTCATTAATCACCCATAATGCTTATTCCTTTCCAGAGCTGGTCGACAGACCCCAGTATCCCCTCCAGCCATTAGCAGAAGCCAAAGGGGCTCAACAGAAAAGCAATGTGACCACCTCTGGTAGCACAACAACTTCCATCCCACCTGATTTTAGCGAGATGTTCAGCAGTCAGACTGATTTCATGGTGAGGAATTGTACTACATTTATAGACAATGCTAGCTGTGTTCGCCCCACCTACTCACATTAAGGGTGAAGATGGCATCAATAAACAATCATTAATTTTTGATTAGGAACGAATGCATGACTAATGACACGCCACCTCAGAAGAGCCCTCGGTGCTTGCGTTTGAGATATTATCAGGCAAAATACCCAGAAAGGATCTCTGCCAAAGGCAGCAAATCATGAAAAGGTCCTCTCAGTGGCACATAAGCAAGATAAGGTCTGTGGAAAAAGTGTGTCTGTGATTTTCCCACTGCCTTTTCCAGGCATCATGGGCTAGAATATAGATGACACAAGCATGGATGGGGAACAGTCACTGCTCTTGTTAGTGAAGCCAAACTGGAACCCGCCTTAACATGCTGCGTTTGTGTAGAGGGGCCGATGCATCTAGGCTCGCTGGAGCAGAAGCTGCTGTGGGTGATAGGTAAAGCATACCCCCTGCACCCACCGCCGAATGACCCCACGGATATGGGCGAGATGATGATCTTTGACCTGCTGCAATCTGAAAGGTGGCTGGTTACGACAGAGATCAACCATAGAAAGTTTAAACAGTCAAGTTCACAGGCTGGAGAAGCTGATGAATCTATAAACAACACCTGTGAAATTCAGCAGTTGGATAGAAATTGAAACAGTGAACAGTTCCCATACAGTATCATTTATTATTTTGAGTGTATATAAATCAGTCTGTAAATGACACCTGTGAAATTCAGCAGTTGTTAGATAAGAATATTAAAACACAAGAATTGCAAATAATTTATGCACTCCAAAAATAATTTATAATAAAATAAATAATATGTAAATATTATATTATATAGATTACACACACACACACACACACAACACATTAATAACAAACAAACACACTTAGTTCAGTGGAAGCTGCACTTTATTTGAAAATCACCCAAATTCTGCTTCATTTTTTTGTCATATAAACAAAATATAATCTGCAGGGATGATGCAGTAAATATGCTAAATCCATGGATAGAATTGCCCCCCTTTTCGGACCACCCTTTGTGTACTTCCCTATTGGACAGGGCCTGTTTTATGTACACGGGGCACTGATCAACAGCGCCCCCTTTTGTCACTCTACTGGACCTACAGTTAGACACTAACGACCCCATCCCGATACCGACAGCAACCTGCGTTTCTCACTCACATTCGCACACACAGACACACGCACAACTGTTCTCCTCCCGGATGGCCCAAAAACGAAGGCGACTCTGCACATTCAGGTTGAAAAGGCAGCCATATAACTGTCAAATGTAAAATAATGACATGCCAAGCAGAAAGCAATACAGATCTTCCCCAAATGCAATGTCGCTGAATCACAAATGTAGTGCTTTGCTAAATGCTCCCTCACGAAAAAACCCACCCACTCATCTCCCTGGGGCACAGAACTGACTGTGGCATAATGATTCGTATAGTTTATCCTATGTCTGTTACGAATGGAGGGCGGTGAGCGTTTGAGCTACAAAGAAATTGCACTAGACATACAACTGCTTTTGAGAATACTTAAGTGCTGTATCGGTCAGTTTATAGGTGTCCATTTCCCCCTAGTTTTATATTATATATAATTTTTTTCATAATTCAGTCACTCAAAATCCGAATTATACAACCAATCATACCCATATGAGTGCATAATTCGAAACACCTCCCATAAGGAAGAGTTCAAAAGAAAAAAAAAAAAAAAAAGATTATTCATTTCTTTCATGTCCTCAGTGGGTAAATCATAAATAAATACAAACAATACACAAGGAATGTCTACTGCAAACGTCATAACAAAGTAGAAATCATAGTAGAAACCGATGTTAGAATTTCTAATTGGTGAATGGTTAAATCAGGTAATGCTTGATTGATGATCGGATAAAGACAGAACTCCACCCAAATCCCTCCCTGATCCCTCTTTTCGCATTCCATGGAAAAAAGTGAAGCTGTGTTTGCGTGAAAACCCACCACATTCTGGCACTCGCGCTCTCTCAACACCCATGTGTTTCATTATAGATGGTACAATAAGTTTTACCGCGACAAATTACAAAATGAGCGCTGTGTCCTCCATCTCTGGGCAACAGAGTTGTACCCCTCCCATCCCCACCCATTGTATCCCATAAAGCCCCTCCCACCCCTCCCTCTGATTCCTGTAGAGGTTTGTACTGGGGCAGAACTCTTCGTGAAGAGTCGAACAGCCAACAGGAGAGAGATTAAAGTTTGAGATTTGCCGTGTAATTCATTCTTGGGAAGCGTCGATCCTCCTTCACCTACATGAACTGCATCTGCAATCAGAGAAATGCACATTTACTGATACTGTCAGCTTTCATTTTAGAACGTTTTTGTATATTTGACACATTGGACATTTTATATCAAGTCCAGGACAGTAGTTTTTTTTAGATGATTGACTGACCATCGAAATTTTACGTAATGTCACTAAATGAACTGAATATGCAAATGTATTCAGTAAAGCAGCCAATAAATGATGAGATGAGTTTATGACGCTGCAACTCAGGATAACCTACTACGAAAAGGATTAAAACTTAAAGGGGTCATGTCCAAACTTAACAAGGTTTGTGTACCAATACCATTACTAATGCTTACAAAAAACATGTACTATACACGCACAGGCAGACTGTTCTAAGCCACAGATACTCTGTTCACTCAGCTCACACTGTCCTGGTTCATTGCTTCACAGTTGGAAAAGAAATGGAGAAAACAAAACAACAACAAACTACTGGAGACCACAACAATAGACGCTTACATTGAGTGTTCGTGTGATGAGGTTAAGAGATACTCTAGTTTAAAAGCGTCTAGAGACATTTTTAGTTCTCATAACTTAGCGGGAGTATTAGCGCAAGCACTAGACAAAGACAACATTTTCTAACGCACCTCAAAACTTATATGTTGGGGTTTACTGCCCCCTTTGTATGTGAAATGAACAAAATACTTCAATGACGTGCAAGATCGTATTGACCAACTGGCCAACTTTTTTAAACAAATTTTCCTTTTTTGTGTAATATCGTTTGCCTACTAGCTTAGCATAGTAATAACTCTTACAAAAGCTTTTTTTGATTAGTGAGAAGCAGATTCGACTGGACAGAAACAGACTAAACAGTTAAAACTTTCAAAGCTTATTATTATGTATTCTGATGGAGTAACAGCATATATTCAGCTTTCTCCTTAATACTTCACTGTGACTGCATGGACCAAGTTGTAGAAGTTCAGAACGAATGAATTTAGCCGCTCAGCTTCAATAAATACAGTTTTTGGACTGGGGAGCAAGTTTAAACATGGCATGAAATGAAAACGTACCTCATCTACAACTGACTATTACAATTAACAACTGATGGATAGAGTCCCACCCTACTTTTTTTTGATAATCCGCGACACTCAGATGTACGTCATAATACAGGAGAAAAGATCTGTTGCTACTTCCATTACACTGATTTGATTCCACATGATATGACCCCTTTAAATCAAAAGAAGAAGAAAAAAAACAAAGTCATGCATGATTGGATAATGAACTTCAAGAGATTGGTGCTACATCTCTTAAAGCATAAAAACGGCTCTGCTGAAGCTGAATTGTTGCAAATCACATCATACTGATGTATATAGAAAACATTAGTACAGCAGCACATGGAGAAAAACAGGGGTAAGAGTTTTTGCAATAGAAACACACAAACACTTTTATAAAGCACCTGTCAATCGATCAGTCACACACAAACAGCAGACATGCTGTACCTAAAGAGGCTCTAAAGGAAATCCTTCAGAGACAGCTGTGCAAAAGGGTCCTGTCCCGGAGCTCTGAGAGGACTTGAACTGGAAGGACTAGAGGCTGTAGAGAGCTAGTTCAGAAAGAACGAGAGAGGTTGAAGGGGTCCGAGGACAGCCAGGAAACACTCAGACACACACATACACGAGAGGAAAATTCAGAGCCAGACAGGCTAGAGAATAAAAGAGAGGTTCAGAAAAAGAGAGGGTGTTTTCTAGCCACTAAAATCCTTCTCGTTCTGCAAGGCTGCAGGATGGTACCGATTTCCTGCGCTAACACTACTGCAGAAATGAAGCAGGGGTGGCGGGAGGCACGATATGTATTTCGAGCTGAGAATTTGGTGCGGTGTGGAATACATATCCTCCCCCAGAGATGTGTGAAGGCCACAGTGCTAGCTTTCATATTCAGAACTGCGCTGCGATGGCACATGAGGGTGAACAAACTAGAGCGCATTCTGAATGAAGCCGCTTCTAGAATAGAGCGTGATCAGTCAGGGTTGAGCGGATGGCTCTATTACAAGAAGAATCATGGGGCTGGATCAAAAGCAGAGACCTATGAATGCTACTGTGCTCTGAAAAGGACAAATTTGATTGGATTAAGGTGTGGTCACACACAAAAACTAGCAAAAACTTTCAAAACTAGCAACTTTCTGTTGGTCAATGCAAAACTACTAAAAATGGCTAGATCTTGTCTGTGAAAATTTGCTGAACAATGATAAATGTGACCAGACCTTAAGACTTCTAAATTTGATTGTTTGAGGGTCAATTGATTTGTAGCCTCATTGTGTGCGAGATCATACCTGTGCCCCTGAGACTGGGCCGAAGGGATTGGCCGGCCGCATCACAGGCTGAGTGTACATCATAGTGGGCTGGGTCATCATGGTCATGGAGCCCATTTGAGGGGCCTAGAAACGAATAAACCAAAGTTAAAGGAATAAAGAGACCAAGTGAGCAATGTGTAATGCTTGCTATGCTGTTTGGGACATAGTGTTTGTATCTGGCTTTCGAAGTGCCATCATATTTTGTCTGAAGAAGAAGAATGTGATGTATTGTCAAGTATGGTGACCCATACTCGAAATTTGTCCTCTGCATTTAACCCATCCAAGTGCATGCACACAGTAGTGAACACACACCCGGAGCAGTGGGCAGCCATTGTTCCAGCGCCCGGGGAGCAATTTGGGGTTTGGTGCCTTGCTCAAGGGCACCTCAGTCGTGCTCGAAGGTGGTGAGAGTGCTGTTCATTCACAATCCCCACCTTCAATTCCTGCTGGTGCGGGAATCGAACCGGCGACCTTCTGGTTACAAGCCCGACTCTCTAACCATTAGGCCACGACTGCCCGAAACAGTACCGAAACTCAACAAAGAGGAATGTGAGCCTGTCTGAACCCACTGTTCTCATCTGATCTGACTGGAGT
The DNA here is from genome assembly GCA_021397915.2 of Tor tambroides. Classification (NCBI taxonomy): domain Eukaryota; kingdom Metazoa; phylum Chordata; class Actinopteri; order Cypriniformes; family Cyprinidae; genus Tor; species Tor tambroides. Next base: position 21,043 of record JAFVLL020043411.1, read on the forward strand.
TACTGTTTAACTCCAGCACGCAGCAGAAAGGAAAAGTTACACACAGAAACTTCCTCTTTTGTTTTTGGAGCGACTCATTTTTTTTTAAAAGTTCTAACTCTTAAAAGAAAAAAAGCTGAGGTACTTAGAAGGATTAGACTGGAGGATCCAAAATGGATGAGTCATAATAGCAGTGTGGATGCTGGTATTGAAAAGCGTCATTTACAGAGCACCATCCTCTCTTTAAGCCATTAACCACGGCCTGCGCTGACTTTACCTGTATGGCTTACTCAACCTCTATTAATGGGTTCTATTGAGTATACTGTAAATCTTTAAAAGATGTCTATAGGATTCAAGGAAAGACTCAAAGTTGATTATAGATAGAAAGCTAAAATTGAATTTAAATTCAATTTTTTTAAAAAAGTAAAACAAATGCAATTATAAAGTATTAAAATATTAAAGTTTGTAATTAGAATTTATTTATTTGCAATAATAATAACAGTAATAACAACAACACTAATTAATATAATAATTAAAATACAATTTTATTGAAAATAAAATGACTACTAATATATAATTAATGGTAATATTAGGTGCTAAATCAGGATTTTAAAATCTTTCATGTTTAATAAAAACAAATTAATTTAAAATACAATAAATATGACAATAATAATAAAAAAAATATTTTATTTAAATTTTTTTTTTAACATATGAATTAAATTTAATGCTGTCGATCGATTAAAAAAATTAACTAATCACATTTTTTTCTGAAATTAATCACGATTAATCCCACTTAACATAAAAGTTTTTAAATATACTTTTATATTGCAATAATTTCACATTCATCTTCAAATGAATATACAAAGAACATAGACGGTATATTTTAATTTTTGTTTAATGGTATCTTTTTTTTTTATGAATGAAGGCGAGTATCACTGATACCAATATTGCTGATGTCTCTATGAAACTGTTTTCCCCCCTAATGTTTAACCACTGACTATAGCCACTCAGCAGTGCAGTATAATTGAGAGCTATCAATTTTAACATTTATTAGACTTTAAAATATGCCTTCCAATATAAGTGAACATGAAACAATCTACACATAAACCCATTATAATAAGTGTCATATTTACCTGTGCCCTTCAGTAGAAAATATACCGAAATTGAAAAAAAGATGTCAAACACTAAATTCTAAATGAAATACAGATGAATCCTTAAAGCTACAAAAGTTATTGATTTCCTCTTGTTTCTTTTGTTCTTTGATTAACAATCATCACAGCAGATGAGTTATTGATGCTGCTGCTGAACGTGATGCGGATTTGACATGCATCGTATTGTCTCACATCTCTTTACATTTTCTGACCCACTTCAGGTCTTAAAATCTCTACTAATGAGCTGACGAGTTGAATCGGGTGTAAGATGGAGACTGCTCCAGGATGATTTTGAAAACCATTTCAGAGACGTGTTCTTAAATGTGCCTCACATACAACAAATATTTGCATGCACAGTTTTAAGGCAGCTTTAAACGCAAGCCCATGAGAAAAGGTTTTGCATTTCGCTGCGCTCCAAAGTTCAAGCTTGGTGAACCCTGACCTGCGAATTCGCATAACGTGACACCGTGTGACCAACGGCAGATCGATAACCTCATAGCTGAATCAAAAGAACATAAAATTAAAACTGCAGCGCTGCAGGAAAGTGTAGTAGATTGTATGTTTTCACATTTTAGATGTATTATTATTGTCATGTGTTGAATTCAACTTTTTAAAAAGACTCTGCAGAGCATGACGTCATATCACGACCGTTGCAGTGTCCGAGGGAATTTCGTATGCTCAAAGTCTAGTGACCGCGACTTTAAACTGAAAAAATTAATTGCCACCGCTAACGTGCTAATTTTGACAGCACTCATTAAATCATAAGGTACTACATTAGGACTTGCAACATGTGTCCTCTTTCAAGCATAATAAAAATAATTTAAAAATTAATACTACTAATTTAAATAAAACTTAAAATATATAATAAATAAAATGAGCTGCATCACAATCTTATGTCCTCTTTAATGCCTAATAAATAAACTAGAATATCCAGTCTTACATTAGAAAAAAAGTGTTTCAAGAATATGCAACACGCACTACCTGATGCCCTTTTTTTTTTTTTTCTTACAGCTAATGGCTCATGGAGGAGAAAGCGATGTAGCCATCCCTGTTAATGTGATGAGGGAAAAAAAAAGTCTCTGTAATGTTGCCCTAAGCTGAATGAAGAGGTCCTTCGGTCTCTAGAGCGCCTTTCACAGTGTTCTGCACACCCACACTGCTCTGGTGGCGACTGACAGCATCACTGCAGTCTCTGAATATACAGGAGTTGAAAAGCTAATACTTCTGACACTGATGGAGTGAGTAATGCACAAATCCCTAGTTTGCACTCACCATTGCGTATCCCATCATTCCTGTGGGCGTCGTGGCAGGGAAGGCCATGACAGAAGGAGCCTAGGAGGACACGTTCAGCGTTAGTACAGAAATACCACAGGTAAAACATCAGCTTTTTTTTTTTTTAGCATAAAAGAATGATTCTTCTGAACACCTTAAGTGAGAAATTGCCACTCGAGCAGCCATGAGATCACAACTGCCCCAGACACGCCATCTCAGTTTCCACGTTTACACACAGTGAACAAAGGCAACTTTGTGCAAGTGGACAAACAGAACGCTTTTTTAAAATTAATTTGCAAAAGATACTTGAGTCTTTGAGTTTTCTCTCTTCACGGAGAGTCGCTCACATCTGGGAAACATTAGAGATGTCTTTACACACTCCAACCAGAGCATCAAAACAGGAATATAGGCAAGGAGATAAAGAGGAAGAGAGCAAGAAACTGTGTGTGTGTCTTCTTTGAAGGCAGAGTGATTAGTTGCAGGTGCAGGGCTCTGGTGGAAGAGAGAAGCTCTTTGTGAAGATTCTCAGTAAGGCCTTCGGTAGCCACAAACACACTTTTATTTCCACTCGTGCACCACTGAAATGTGTGACAGACTATGAATGGCCTCCTGAATTCTGCAGAGTGACTGTGACCAAACGACCAATAAATTGTAAAATAAACATTTTTATAGAACATGAACTGAGGGAATTTACCCATTAACTATGGCGAGTTTGATGTCACAACACCTCTTGTTGTATAACCCTAATAGATAAAAGTAATATGATTTTTAATTGTTAAAATGAATGCTGTTCTTTTAACAACTAATCAAGGAATCCTGAAAAAAAAAATTAGCAGCATAATTGTTTTCAATATTAATAATAATAATAATAATAATAATAATAATAATAAGAGGAAAGGTTTCTTACGCAGAAAAATTGGCATATTAGAATGATTTCTGAAGGATCATGTGACACTGAAGACTGGAGTAATGCTTCTGAAAATTCAGCTTTGACATCACAGGAATAAATTACTTTTTAAAAATATATTCAAATAGAAAACAGTTATTTTAAATTGTAATAATATTTCACAATATTACTGGTTTTTACTATATTACGACCAAAATTATGAAGCCTTGGTGAGCATAAGAGACTTATTCCAAAAATATTTTTAAAAACCTTACCAATCCAAAATATAAAATATTTTAACGTAATAAAATTTTACAAATGCTCTGAACAGTTTGTCCTATTTGGAGCCATAATTATCCATGAAAGATAAACGTGTTTGCAGACTTTGAGGAATCTCATTAAGATACAAAAGGTAACAAACAGCAATCTTAGGAGGAACAGCACCTACAGAAACGTTTGACAAGCACAAACAACTCTGCAGGAGTAAATATGAATAAATCATGCTGATCAATCCAGCTCAGCATATCCTGTTTAAGAAAGAAATAACTCTCCGGTGGAAGTGTTTCCATCAGAATGTTTACCAAAGCATGACTCAAACTGTTTGATTACCTACTTTATTGGACTTTGCACATTGTCCGGTAAACCCTCCGCTGGAAACACTAGCCCATTGATTCACGCCAAAATGACTACAGTTGTTTGCTGATGGCGATAAACAAATGAAACCGATGAGAGGAAAGGGTAGAAGAGGAACAGAGCTGTCAGCCATGCCGAGATAACATCTGCTTAGGTCAGCTCTTGGGTTTCAGTGCAATATAGGTCACTCAAACACACACACAGGTCATCAACTGTGACCAAAGCAAAGGCGGTGGGGTTAATAATCTCATGCGTTTCAGAGAATGGTTCAACTCAACGTTTTGACTTACGTATTGTGGGAAAAGCATGCCATTCTGTTTATCCCGTCAGACGAGAATGGTTACACAACGCAACAAACACAATTAGAGGGCATACAACACAATAACATCTCACAGTGTGAGCTCACACAAACACATTGTAAACACAGACAAGACCGAATACATTCCAGCTGTTTTTGAGAGTCGATTACAGCTCTGTTCCAAATGCTAGTGTGCTGCCTACCTAGGCAACATTAAGGACAGTAGGCAGCAAATCAAGTTGCTTAACAAAATACCTCATTTTGGTCAAAATAAAAGCAGAATCACATATATACAACCCCAGTGAAATAAGAAGTAAATTAATTAAATATAATTTAATTCAAAACTTAAATCTAATTATATAAAAATATTTCATTAGTAAATAAAATAAAAATCAAGATGTTGGGCAGAATTAAAGGAAATAATTGTAGTAATAAATTATTCAGTCCTGAAAAGTATTGCTTAAACACTGAATATATACTATATAGCATAATACAATCCCATTATACAATAATAATAATAATAATAATAATAATAATAAATGAATAAATATAACATTTAATTCTAACTTAATAGTAATAATAATAATAAACAAATAAATAATATTTAACTAACTTAAATATAATAAATTATATAATATTTTATTGGTAAAAAAAAAAAAAAAAAAAAATCATTATTTAGTCCTGAAATGCATCGCTAGAAAATAGCTCTAATTAAATGTACCATTTCATCCAATATTTGTGTAAAGTATCAAGTTGTTAGCTTAGCCACGTGCTAACTTCAAAGTATAATGGAATCAACTTCCAATTTGGAAACGTGCAACGTTCAAGTTGTACTTCCAACTCAGAAATTGTCAAACGACATCACGAGAGCATATCAGCACCAACTGTGATGTTCACGGTTAATGATAAACATAGATAAAGATGTAAATGAAATGCATCAATGACTCAAAGTTCCAACAATCACATGATAAAGCAGGTTAAACAAATGTTTGCAGAGACAGGAGTGTAAAAGATGGTAAACTATCCTCTCTTTTGACAATTGTACATATTCAAAACAAATGTTAGCATTTTGCTAGCCATTTGTGCATCAGAATGCTACTTTGGACACATGAAATGGAGTTTTTGCTAATGTACAGCCTTTCAATTCAGTCACTTATAACACAGTCTTAGAAGGTAGTTGCCCATCTAGACAGTGGGGTTTGGAACAGAGCCCATGTTTCAAAATCAGTGGAGGAACTCCAGCTATTGTCTGTCTATTGGTTTATGACAGTTGTTTCTAGCACAAGTCTCATTTCATTTGAGTCAGAGAAAGCACATATTGTTGTCCTCACCATGGTGGCAGGGTTCCACGTTGTGGTCGGGGCCATCTTTGGTTGCCAGCTGGTTCCTCCAGTCAACATCAGTGAGGCAATAAGCCTGCAGCACTAGGTGTATTTGACTAGAAGCGGCCAGCGGCGCTGATTGATCAGTGTTTGACATCCGCGGAGAAAGCGATTCGAAAGCGTACGGAGCAGTCTGCTCTCTATATCGCGGTTTATGTTTATTACACACAGACTGAAGCGCGTAATGGCGCTCATGGTGATTTCAGCGTCTGCCGTCTAAATGAGGACATAAACACATGAACAATATCTCCAGAACTGCTCTGAGAGATCACTCCATGAGTATTTTACCGTTTGATTTGAGTAAAACTAGCGTCATATCATATACACAGAACTGTAAAGGTATTCCCGGAAACCCCGTCAAAATAAAAGTTCGGTTTAACTTGGAAAACACTGCGGCAGAAATATATTAATATTGTTCAGCAGAGTGTACATACTGCTACTACTAGGCTACTATTAAAATTATTAAAAATTTATATTTTTTTTAAAATAATGATCACACAATATTTCTTCCATGTTTTAATTTTAATAGTAAAATTTTGTTTGCCAAAATAAATAAATAAAATTTGATTTTCAAACATTTAAAAGATAAATGAAATTGTTTTATGCCTTCATTTGAAAACCAGATACAGAACACAGAATTTCTGAGGAAAAATAAAACATTTCGTCAGGCTATTTTAAGAATAAATTTGAATAAACTTAGTTTTTATGCATTCAAATAATTAGACATACTACAACACAGAATTTAATAACAATAAAATATATGGTGAAAGAAAATAAAACACCCACTTATGAAAGTGGATAAAGATTTTAAATTTCTTGAAATCTTTAACAACCTAGAATAAATGAATAGAAATGAAGATTCTGTGTGAGCTATGCGTTTTAAAAGGAACAAACACTAGTGTAAACTGAAAACTATTTGAGCTTTATTAAAATTATTTGCACCGATTTATTGTGTTGGATATATTTTGTTCCTTTGCGCAGTGTCTCAGGAGATGAGGCTTTTAGTCTGTATAAATGTCAACAAGCTGAAAAAAATAAAACCAAAGTTTTTTGAGATAATGTAATCTTGTTAAAACTGATTTCATAAAATTGGTATCGAAAAAAGTATCGTTCAGGAACCGGAATCGAACTCAAGGTATCGGTATCGGTATCGATATCGAAAATTTTTGAACGATACCCAGCCCTATTTATGACAGTTGTTTCTAGCACAAGTCTCATTTCATTGGAGTCAGAGAAAGCACATATTGTTGTCCTCACCATGGTGGCAGGGTTCCACGTTGTGGTCGGGGCCATCTTTGGTTGCCAGCTGGTTCCTCCAGTCAGCTTCTTTTCACCGGGTTGACTCCAATGAATATCACTGAGGAGGAACAGAAGAAACAATCATGATCAAGTCAATGAGTTGGAAGAGAACTATGAATTTGGATTGAGATGAGCAGCAAATTTTCATACTTCTTTGTTGTTCCGTTGCCAATACTGAGATCTGGAAGAAAGAGAAAAGCGGTCAGGAATATCCCAGCCATTGTGAAATGCTAAATTCACTTTTATAGGATCCTAAGTCAATACATAAAACACCATGTCCTGTTCCTGACTATTAGAACCAGAATACGGAGTAGGGCTGCACAATTTGGAAAAATAAAATGTTTTCAACAAAAAAAAAAAAAAAAACAAGGTTTGTTATGCTTGTTTGCAGGGCTGCACAATCTGGCCAAACATATCAATATGACTGTAAAATATTATTATTTTAGATTATATTGAATGTAATATATTCATTGTTTTTATTTTACAGTGAAATATTAAAATAATAGTAATATTGAATAAGTTTTTAATATTGTATTTAATACAGGCAATAATAAGAATTAATATTATTATTAGTAGTAGTAGCAGTAGTAGTAATAATTTTAGTATTATTATTACTAAATACAATTATTAAAGATCTATTACTAAAGTAGCCAGTTTATGATCACTTCTCATTACAAATTTGTTAAAATGGTTGACAAATGTTGAATTCTCAAAAAAAAGAGCAACCTATATTCATAGCGCATGAAGAGATGAGATTGTATTTGTGAATATATTAATTAAATTAAATCACATTCTTTGTGATTCAATAAACACACTAATTAATTTTTTTCCAATTAATCGTGCAGCCCTAATACAGAGTGTCGTTTGTATGATATAACAAGAACAGGACGCTTACTGCCCACAAGGTTGGCAAGGGAGGAATCCAAGTCATCGGAAACCAGTTTGCCTGGCTGTTGGGCGCTGGGCGTCAGGCCCTGGTTGGGAGAGGCCACTGTGGGTTTCAGGATGCCACCTAAAATATCATCTTAAACAAACAGAGGAGAGGGAATGGGAGAGGGATAAAAGACACGGACAACACACACAAACAGAAAAAGCGCAATTAGGTTGGGTGGAGCGAGAGGCAGCCGCCCTCGGAGCAAACGTTGCAGGACCGAAAGTGAAAGAATGTGGGTAAAATCTTGTGAAGTCAACTCACCCAGACATGCAGTGCCATGCAAAGCCAGCGGCCCAAATAGATCAAACCACACAATGAGAGGAGAGAAAGAGGACAGAATGAGGAAAAACATCTCAAAACATGACTGCGCAATTTATGGTGGGCTTATCTTACATGACTCGAGCTCACATTTAAAAATTCTTACAAATTCAAGTCAACCTGTTATCTACTATATTTACATGGAAAATAGGATATTTTTAACAACAACAAAAAATGTTTACTGTTATCAATAAGAGAGTTGTTTTAGAGGTGGATTTTTTTTCTTTTGGAATAACATGCATAATTAGACCAAAAATGTCCAAAAAAAAATCAATTCAGCAGTGATTTCTTAATTTGTGTCGCAAGCTGGATCCAAATCTGGGTCTACACTCTGATTTCAAACCAATCATGGGTTTAAATTAAAGCTAAGACCCAATTAAACAAAGATTCAAGCAAATGAATGCTTCAAGGTTGTTTAATGAGAAGCCTAAGGTGTGATTTGTGTGTTTAAAAAGCTCCAAACATGCAGTATTGAGAACACAACACAAGAGATCAAGTCTTTAAACACATTATGATCCATGATGATTTTCTTATGAATATACCACAGCAAACTTCTAGGAGAACGAAAAGTGGTTGTATAACCATTTTCACATGCTAGTTCCACATTTTCAGCTTAAGCATGGTCCAGTGAATGACTCCCCAAAACACATTGACCTTCAGCAGTGAGATGGATGTGAACCATCATGTGTGGAGAAAAGCAGTGAGTGAGTTACAGCAACTGGGTTAACTTCTCTCTTACCAGCCGAGTCTGTGCTGTTGGCGACCGACTTATTGCCGAACACGGAGTCAAAGTCGACATTAAGGCCTGTCGAACTGGGAGGCTGGGCGGCGGGAGGTGCAGAGAACCCTGTGTTAAAGAAAATAAGGTTAGACCTAAAAAAAAAAAAAAAAAAAAAAAAAAAAAAAACACACCACACCACAGACTGGTTTCACCTACATATGTTTGAGGAATGCCAGAGGACAGCAATTTCAAAACAGTGGTTAATGTTTTCTTCCAGTTCACGTGTGATACATAATTGCCATCATTAATTTAAATGGATCAATTCTGTTGTAGCTGACAGACTTCCAAAAATGTCAGCTGTTTGACTGGATTAGCCCACGGCAACTGACTCATACTTCCCACAACATGTTTGTAGTTACAAAAGCAGCCATTTAAGTTTAACCAACAACCACATCAGCTGCATCATGTCAACTTATCCTGGCAGATAAAAGTTTTTCATTTCATTCCACTTCTTCAATATACCAGTAAAGTTTCATGTAGTATCCTAGTATGAGCCATTTGAGGTAAGAAATTTTAGAAAAAAAGTTAGAATATTGATTTATATTATTCTTATTTCATATTTCAATTACATAAACTAGTTAAATGATATGTAGACATTAATCAAATAAAATATTGCATATTAATATTTCCTTGGAGTGTTATTATTAACTAAAAGACCTGGCAATGTCTCCAAGATGCTTCAAGAAACCTACCTGCAAAGCTACCTGAAAAACTATGCACAAGTGCACCTAGGGCAAAAGGATGGTCACACCAAATGTTGATTTAATTTAGTTAATAGAAGTTAATTTAATAATTGTTTTTGACAGCATCCTCATTTTACAGCATTTTTACACAAGTGCCTACAACTATTAACAGTACTGTAGCTTTGCAGGTAGGTTTCTTGAAGCATTTTGGAGACGTTGCCACAGTTCTTGTGGATTTAGTCTCAGTTTGTTCTGTTTCTTCATGTCATTCCAGACGAACTGGATGATGAGATCAGATCTCTGTGTGGAGCACTGGCTGTTGTCAGACTCCTTGTGCAAACAAAAATCTCACTGGATTATTACAATTAATGGCAAAATGAATGTTTGGAAATGTAAAATGATAGTTCCTACTGACACACTACAGCAAGAGATAGAAATAACTGACTTAAAACCATTTTTTAGCTGGTAAAAGTAGTGTTCTAATCATTTTGGCCACCACTGTACACACACACACACACACACAGTGCCTTGCAGAAGTATTCAAACCCCTTAATTTTTTTTACGTTTTATGTTGCAGCCTTACGTTAAACCGCTTTAAATTACTTTTTTTTTCCCACAACAATCTACACTCCACACACCATAATGACAAAGCAAATAACACGTTTTTAACATCTTTGCAAATGTATTAAAGATAAAAAACTTAAACGATTCCATTGCATAAGTATTCAAACCATTATCTGGGACAGTTGGAATTTAGCTCAGGAGCATTCATATTGCTTGTAAATGTTACTACACTTTGAGTGAAGTTAACCTGTGGCAGATTCAATTGAATGGGTATGATTTGGAAAGGCACACGTCTTAATAAAAGGTCTAACAGCTGAAAATGCGTGTTAGGCCCTGAGGTCAAAAAACTAGAGCTCAGAGACAGGATTGCATTAAACCACACATCTGGGGAAGAGTTCAGAAAAAAATCTGCTGCATTGAAGGTTCACAGAAGCATGTAGCCTTCATTATCCATAATGGAAGACGTTTGGAGGACTCTTCCTAGAGCTGACCTCCTGGCCAAACTGAACAATTGATGGAGAATGGCTTTGGTTAGAGTGGTGACCAAGAAACTGATGGTCACTCTAGTTGAGCTCCATGATCATGTGTGGAGATAGGAGAAACTTACAGAAGACAAACATCGCTGCAACACTCCACCAATCTGGGATTCATGCTGGTGTGGCCAGACTCAATATTCTCCTCAGTGAAGACACATGAAAACACAGTTGGAATTTGCAGAAAAAGCACCTAAAGGAACCTCAGACTCTGAGAAAAAAGATTCTCTGGTCTGATGAACCTCAATTTCAAGCATAATGTTTGAAGGGAACCAGACACTGCTCATCACCTGCAGAGTACCATCCCAAACGTAAAGTGTGCTGGTAGCAGCCTCATGCTGTGGGACTGTTCTTCAGCGACAGAGACTGAGGGACTCATCAGAGTAGAAGAAATGCTCAATGCACCAAAATATAGAGATAGCTTTAATGAAAACCCAGTCCAGAGCATTCAGAACCTCAGACTGGGCAGAAGGCTCACCTTCCAACAGGACAATGACCCTAAGCACACAGCAAGAGTGGCTTATAGACAACTCTGTGAATGTCCTTGAGTGGTCCAGCCACAGCCTGGCCTTGAACCCAATCAAATATTTCTGGAGAAACCTGAAAATGTGCATCTGCCCCCACCCAACCCGACGGAGCTTGAGAGGTGAAGAGTTGAGGAGAAGAATGGCAGATAACTGCCAAATGCTGATATGCAAAGTGTCGCATCATACCCAAAAATACTGTAAAGATGCTTCAGCTAAGTACTGAGTTAAGGGTTTGAATGCAATGTACTTATTTCAGTTTTTTATTTTTTGTAAATTTACAAAGTTGTGACAGTTCTGTTTTTGCTTTGCCATTATGGTGTATGTGGGGGGAAAAAAAAAAAAAAAAAAAAAAGAATTTAATGCAGTTTAACAAAGCTGCAACATAAAATGTGGAAATAAATGAAGGGGTTTGAATACTTCTGCAAGGCACTATATATATATATATATATATATATATATGAAAACACAGTTTGTCTGAATTGGCCAATGTCTGAATTGACTGAATTGATAAACTTGTTCCTACCAGCTCAACAAAAGCGCACCTGCGAAAGGAAAGAAAGGGCAAGACAGCTGAAGGACACACAAAGAAAGAGAGACAAGCCAGAGAGACAGCACCTACCTCCGAATAGTCCAGCTACAGCGGAGGGCTCAGAGTGGAAGAGAGGAGTGTTAGGGTAGGCAGCCGGAGAGCAGAACGAGTCTGACAGGCCAAGAAACAAAAGCAAAGGATAACCAGAAACAAGAAAATTAGTGAAGAGACAAAACTAATAAAAATAATAGGGGGGTGGGGGAGGGGGTTATATAAAGACTGCATACTCTACATTCAAGTCAAGAGGGTGGAATTAAAACAAAAGAACAAAGGTACTCAGAGTAATTTGGGGTGAAAATCACTCAGAGGGGAAACCACGGTTTAACGCCATTATGTTTCCTGAGGTCAGAAAACATACATCACACTGGGACGTCTGTACCTGAGAGGAAGCAGCCCATCTGAGCAGAGGGCTCGACGGGTGATGCAATGGAACAGCTCGAATCAATAAAGGGATTGTAATTATCTGGAGAACCAAGAAATGAAATTGACATTTGGGAAAAACTTTAAAACTTAACACTCTAAAGATGGGGAAAATAAAAAAGGGTAAAAGAAAAATCCAAGAAAGGCAGCAAAGCACAACCAAGCAAGATTTGAGTAAGGTGGTCCAGTGACCATCGTACAGACCTTCAGAAAACCACCAAAAAGCAATTAATTGACGTTTAGTGTGAGCAAAAAGGACCACCAAACTCAAATAGGGTACATGTATTTAAGCAGTTAATTTGTATTTGATAACAGCCACTCGCTCTTGATCACACTCATGTTTTCATATTAGACCAGCATTACTCCATCATTAAAGCCAACTCACCATAATACAGCTGTACAAACACAAACACTCTTTACAGTAGCAACAAACCATCTGTCTGTCACTCTCTTAAATATGTTATTGTTCGTGCTGAGAACATAATAAATAAAGTCCCTAGAGTAGAACAAACTCACAGAAGCTAGACTTTCTTTATTACCTTTACACAATCATAGAAAGGCACACACACACACACACAGTGTTTCAAAACCTAGGCTGTGTTCAGAATAGCATACTACCATATTTTTTACAATTTCTGCAATTTATATTGCATAATTGGACAAATTCACTTCAAATTCAAGGATCACCGTATCCCACAATGCAGTGTGCTTGACCTGACCTTGTGTTCCCAATGTGACAAAAGAATTAGTAACAATTTTGTATTATTTTTCTAGACTCATGATTAGATTTGTTTAAAGTTTGATTATTTGTTTAGTTATTTCAATTACTGATACCTTTTCAAAAAAATTCTCAATTTTTATTTCCAATAATCAAAAAGCAGATTAGATTCAAAAATGCAAGCAATAAAATCTTTTTAGCTTAGCAATCAGTTTTCACTATTAACTAGTTACTTATTAGCATGCATATTATTAGCATATTGGCTGTTTATTAGTACTTATAAAGCACATATTAATGCCTTAAATCTTGAAGTACGGTAACATTGTAATGTTACTATATTGTATATTAACACTGTATATAAACATAGAATAATTCTGTATAAAGTATTTTATGCTGTATAGCAAACTTTCAAATGTTATTTAATTAATTAGTATATAAGTTTTATTCATTTAATTAATTCATTTTTTTAAACATGAGTGTTATTCAGTCTACACTGTGCATTATGCAGTAGTCTAGTAATCTATTTTGAGTTGCCTATGCAGACAGCATTTTTTGGGCATCACCAGTGCATTTGAGCTTTTGAGTTAGACATTGTGAAAAATACTGTCTAGGTAGGCAGCTTACTAGGTTTTGAGTACACAGCCGGTATGAACTTGAGACACACATATCAGATACTTTAAAGGTTACTCGGGTCACACCGGTTCTGCCCAGCGGGTCTTTGTACATTTGATGCGGTGGAGCATTCAGGACAAAAATGAGAGTGGAGAGAAAACAGACCGGCACGCAGCAGGCGAAAGAAAGCAAACAGTGCACGACATGAGAGAAAAGAACAGCCGTTTACCACCAAACATTTCATGACTGGGTGTCCTAGAGGAAAAACTAACAGCATCTGAAGACACAACAGGCAGATGGACAGGATCAACAACTGGTTTTGTAAGGAAAGGATTTAAGTTTGGAATGGAGTCGTCAACAGCCTCTGTAGACGTGAAAGGATCTACACGCCCAAAGACAAGACAGAAACAGAAAATAACAGGAAAAGGTTAGAGAGAGAAAGAGAATGCATGCAAACACAGACTAACAGACACATGAGGTGGAGTCTGTTTGGTCTAGACTTAGATGCTTTCAGATGTAAATAAACTACCATTGCACTAGACTCAATGAGAAATCCGACATGGCTTGTAATGAATATGTTACAAATCATGCATCTAAGCCAAATGGATAGGAATGATTCTTTGAAGAGCAGTGTTTCCCACAGAATTTTGAGAGACTTGTGGTGGCAGGTGACGTCACATATTAATTTGCATATTTATGACGTCATTGCATCAAGTTTGTGTTCAGACAAGTTTTGGCACTTAAGATCTGTTCTGCTCTATGAAATGTCACATACTGTAATACAATTGAATGCCCAATAAAGCTGTTCACATTATATTTTCTGTTGTAATACATAAAACAAGTATAAATAGTAAACATGACCCATTAATAGGCCTACATGTTAACCAGGAATCACTCTCACTATACTCCTTAAATCCTGATTTAATCGCGACATTGTCTGATAACATCAATATACATCTAACTTACACTAAAAAGCGACTATATGCGGTGGTTTTGGCTATATTACTGTTTTGTCTCATTCAGCTCACTGCCCGCGTCTGAGTAACAATGAGCATATTAACAGACGAATTATGTTCATATTTAAAAGTCCAAACAGTCAGCAAGCGACAGGTGCTTGGAAACGCTGTTTTGTAAATGATTTATTGACGAGTCTGCTGCGTTATGGCCAACTGAAAGCACTGTTTCTCTGCCGCTCACTGCTCAGAACAGACGCCGAGAGAGACGACACTGCGACGGGAGAGTCAGACCTCGTGCTTGCGGGGCAGTTCTGGCGACTTCTTCCAACTGAACGATAGCTAAGTTTTTTGAAAGAAGTCGCTAGGTTTGTCAGTATGCACCTGTTATGGGGGGAAAAAAGCCGCCAAAGGGTCTGAAAGTTGCTAAATATTGTGCTAAAGTCGCACTCGTGTGTGTGAGACGCGGGAGCTGATGGCAGCGGGCGGTGGATATTGTTGCGGCCCGCCGCAAATAAATTAACATATGGGAAACACTGGAGATTGTCTGTGGGAGTGTTGACAGTTCTCGAGCATACAGAATGAGCAGTATGAAACGCGTAGGCGAGGGGAGATTTTTTTCACTAGTTAATCGATCGCGGTTGTTTTCATTATCTCGGCCGGATTAAAAAAAAAGTGTAAGAGATAATAATAATAATAAAAACAAAAATGTGTCAGCAAATATACTTGGGAGGCTGTTAATATACTTGGGCCGGCCGCCCAGGTAAAGTCTATGTGTGGGAAACACTGAAGAGAATTCATAAAAATGTAAAATTTCAGTAGAACTTCAGTCTGATATGAAGCTTTAAAGTTGTACTAAATCTAAGATATATACATTTTATTCTTAAATATATTGCTTTTAAAATACAAATTATTAGTAAGTTTTAATGTTCTAAATAGTACAAAATGAGATTTATGCACAAACATATAATTGCTATTAATAATTGCTTATAATGTACAACTTTGAAAAACAAATTACTAGCTGTGCTAAAGGTTCTGTAAACTTTAACCTGATTTAAAGACATAAAAAAGATTTTTAAAAAAATTACATATTAATTACAACTTTAAAGCTGCAATTCAGATTTTAATAAAAAAAAAAAAAAAAAAAAAAAAAAAAAAAAAAGAGGTTTGACTTGATGTCAAGTTTTCTTAAAATAATTTCCCCCAAAATCCAATGTGAAGTTCAAAAACATCTCTGAACATCTCATTATACCTCTCATAGAGGTATCATTTTCACTATGAACATGTTAAATTCATTTTAAAGGTTTAGCTCACCCAAAAATCAATTCTGTCATCATTTACTCACACGTTGTTCCAAGACTTGGAATATATTCCTCTAAATCACTTTTATGAGGCTTTTTTGGATCAGTTTGGATTATGACAGCTCCAGTTTTCATTTGCTTCCATTATATGAAGAAATGTGGGAAATTGTGTGTTCCATGGAAGAACAAAACTCTTACAAGTTTGGAATGCGCTAAGGATAAATAAATGATTACAGAATTATCATGTTTAGGCAGGTTCTTCCTTTAAAAGTGGTAGGCCATGACGGCAAAGGTGTTGGACAGTGTATAGCCTACTTAAAACTCCAAAGAGCTTCAAGATAATACATCTGTGAAGGTTGCTGAGTGTGTGTTACGCAGTATAATTCAATAAACAGAGAAAGCTGCAGGCTTTTTATGGTTCTGCCTGACTAATATCGGAAACCAATATGATATCAGTTCTGCCACATTAAATATCAAGTTACACACCCTATCAGCACTTTCAGATAAAAATCAGACTCTCATTTATCAGACAGATTAGATGTTATTTAGACAAATAAAACACATGCAACAACAACAACATGGATAGTATCATGGATAAAATTCAGCTTTGATTACAGAGGAGAAGATAGTGTTTATGTAAGCTCGATTTCGCTCAGATGCATATTAATGTAGATCTGTGGTGTTCCTGTGGTGTGGACCGCTCACCTCCCCATGTGTTGGCTAAAGGTAGGCCGGTGGAGAGAGGCAGGGAGGGCTGGAACGTGGGCTGCAGGTCCAAAAGATCGTTCGGCACCTTCGGAGTACTGGAGTCAGACACGCACCAAGACAAACACAGGAACTGTATTAATGTCTTCCATAAATCGGCAGTCTAAGGGCCAAGCATTTCACAGTTATATGGCAAAGACAAACTTGGCACGTTGATTTGAAGTGCTTAAAAGTGGAGACTTAGGGAGTTGGGGGAAATTCACATGCAATCAATACCTTCTTCACAGCCAAATCCTGGTCAGGAATTCACACATATAGCGTAAACGAGAACTGGAGCCTTAATTTTTATTTTTTAAATACACAGAGCGGCACAGTTTCAGGACAGGATCTTAATCTGATTTGAACAAACCCCTAACCGCAAGTTTAATAGTAATAATGATGCTCGCCTTAGCAAGCATCATTAATAACACATGTCCCAGTTACTTCTTGGTAACTTCTTCCTGTAATGTAATCGCTGAATTTAACTTGCCGTCATTTTGTAGTCCTGCGTGAAGCCCTAATAAAACCTAAAAGCTGAAGATTGATGCCAAACGACTGCACATGTGCACTCACGCACCAACTGGGAAAATAATCACTAGCAGCCGTGTATCATCAGAACAGAAAGACTGTGGGATCAACCATCAAATATAGAGCAATTAGTTCCGCCCATACAATCTAACTGGCTGTAAAGCATTTGAACTTTGCTGTTATTTAAAATCAACATAAAACAGCATTCACAATACTCCATAATGTAACATTTTGCACTGAACAAGAATATTAAAATATCTATAAAAATGTAAATACTACATGTTTTTATGTACAACATTTTTCTGTAATGTGTTGCATTTTAAATTATATTCCAGGAGTAAAAAAAAAAAAGAATATTATTTATTTTATATAAAAACACAGTAAAAACAGTAATATTGTGAAATACTATAATTCAAAATTACAGTTTTCTATCTGAATATATTTTAAAATGTAATTTATTCCTTTGACGGCAATGCTGGATTTTCAGAATCTTCAGCGTCACATGATCCTTCAGAACTAATTCTATGATGCTGATTTGGTGCTCAAGAAACATTTCCTATTATTATCAATGTTTTAAAAAAAAAAAATAGTGCTGCTAGTAGTGCTACATTTTGTTTCCAAGATTCTTTGATGAACATTTGCTATTTAAAATAGCAGCATTTAGTTGAAATTGAACTCTTTTGTAACATAAATGTCTTTATAAACTGTCACTTTTGATCGATTTAAAGGAGTAGTTCACTTCCAGAACGAAAATTTACAGATAATGTACTCACCCCCTTTTCATCCAAGATGTTCATGTCTTTCTTTCTTCAGTCGTAAAGAAATTATGTTTTTTGAGGAAAACATCTCAGGAATTATCTCCTTATAACGGATTTCTATGGTGCCCGCAAGATTGAACTTCCAAAATGCAGTTTCAATGCAGCTTCAAAGGGCTCTAAACGATCCCAGCCGAGGAAGAAGGGTCTTATCTAGTGAAACTATGGGTCATTTTCTAAAAAAAAGTTAATTTTATATACTTTTTACACCTCAAACGCTTGTCTTGTGTAGTTATGCAATGCGAATGCATACTCTGTGCAGTCCCGTTCGAAACAGTTAGGGAAAAACTCCCATCTCATTTTCTCCTCCAACTTCAAAATCGTTCTACATCGCTGCAGAAGTACTGACCCAGTGTTAAAGTCAACATGCAAAGAAAGTCAAACGCCCTTTATTAAAAAAAAAAAAAAAGGTAAAACAGCGATGTAGGACGAGATGGGAGTTTTTCGACATTCCCTAAATGTCATGAACCAGAGTGCACAGACTACACGCAGAGCTAGCCAAGACGAGCGTTGGAGGTTAAAAAGCATATAAATTGTACTTTTTTTTTTTTCTTTTCTTTTTTTTTGGAAATTACCCATCGCTTCGCTAGATAAGACCCTTCTTCCTCAGCTGGGATCGTATAGAGAAATTTGAAGCTGCATTTAAACTGCATTTTAGAAGTTCAAACTTGCGGGCACCATAGAAGTGCACTATATGGAGAAAACTCCTGAAATGTTTTCCTCAAAAAGCAATTTCTTTACGACTGAAGAAAGAAAGACATGAACATCTTGGATGACAAGGGGTGAGTACATTATCTATAAATTTTTGTTCTGGAAGTGAACTACTCCTTTAATGTGGCTTTAAAAATATGAGTTTCTTTCAAAAACAAAACTCAAGCTTTTGAACAGTACATATATAAAACTATTACCTGTTATTGAAGCTACTGGGCGTGGAGAACAAGTCAATGGCTGGGGTGGAACTGATGGTACCCGTCGCCGTTGAAACGGGAGATGCAGCCGTCGTGGAGGACGTGGAAGGCTTATTGGACAGTTCCTTCAGACGCTGCTCCTGACGGAACAATCAAATCGTGTAACCTTGTTAATTACATTGCTAATTAGGTATGATCCAATTTAATGAGCTTTTTAACTATAAAAAAAAAAAAAAAAAAAAACCTTGCCACTCTTTCGAAGATGGCCGTTACACACCTTAAGTGCTTTTAATCGAGCCTGCTCCTCCTCCAGAGCTGCCTGCTTTTCCCTCTCATCAGCTTTGGTGAAAGAGATACCCGTGTTGGCCAGGGAGGACACCGCATTGGACAGCGTACTGGCTCTGTGTGGAAATACAGTCAACATGCCACTGTTGAAATCGCTAGGGTTGCATTAGTAGACATCAACGCTACTAGCATGAGCACAGAGCATATTTTTACTGCTTCCGCTACAGGAACCCAGTTTGACCCTGGACTTCCACAAAGAGTGTCAGTGTTAGCAAAGCTTGCATTTTTTAGCCTACATCCAAACTGCAAGTCATCAAATTCCTGTACATTCCTCCTACACTGTTTAAACACAGTACACTGATTGTTTCAGAAATGTGTTACATTAAATAAAAAGAAAATTAAATGACATCACTCACAACACCTAAAACCACCTGTCCTCAGATCAAAATTCAATACTTCAAGCAGATTAAAATTTAAACCTAAGAAAAACTGAATTATGTAATTTCAAAGACACACAACAGGCCAAAAAAAGGACAAGAAACATGAAAATGTACTTTGTACAATTTCTTTGTATATAAACTGCAGAATGATTGAGATATTAATTGTTGATTTCTAGATGGCAGCTCAAAAAAAAAAAAAAAAAAAAAAACTCAAAATCCCCCTCACTTGGAAAAGCTGCACCGAACTTATAACCTGTCACAAAACTCCCTGAATCACCTCTCTCCCACACATGCTTGGCACATCCAAAAGTCGCACACACTCGCTGAATGCAGAGCATGAGGAAAGCAACCCCCTCACATACTAGAAAGTTCAAAATGAACTGCTTGAAAATCACTGTACCTGCTGGCGGCTGTGGAGTCTTTGACCTTTTTCCCCTCTAATGAAGCCAAATGCTGCTCAAGGGCGTCCAGAAGGCTACTGGGGGCCTGGAAGTATGGAAACATTAGCTTACAGGCCAGTACACACACACAGACCAAAAAAACACACACATTTAACATATATTGGTGATTGATTTAATTAGGGGCACTTCTGACTACTTGAAATCGTGAAAAAATTAACTTTCTCTGAAATGTTTTAGGACATGATAATTTTTTAACATGGATGACACTCAAAGACTTTAAACAACCCTTCTTTTGAAATAATATTTTGATGTTGTACATGATATGAGACATTACTATTTGATATTTTTCAAATTTTAGAGAAAACGGACTTATTTATAATATTTATAAATAAACTTGCTTTAAAACAAATTTAAAAAATTAAATACAGAAACGAAAAACATACATAAAG
Source organism: Tor tambroides (assembly GCA_021397915.2). Taxonomy (NCBI): domain Eukaryota; kingdom Metazoa; phylum Chordata; class Actinopteri; order Cypriniformes; family Cyprinidae; genus Tor; species Tor tambroides. The sequence goes on from JAFVLL020043411.1 coordinate 41,446, forward strand.
TGAAAAATTAAAAGAAAAACTGTTAAAAGAACAAATAGATTAAAAACGTAAATAAAAAGAAAAATAAATAATTGCGTTTATTTGTTCATTTATTTATATATTTATTTACCAATGTATTTTATAACAACTGCATTACAATTACCGACTAGTTCGGTACTGACACAACGATATTAAAATTAATCATGCTCACATCACTTATTTCCATAATCACTAAATAGATTTTTTTTTCTTTTGAAAGACGTTTTCTAAAATGTTTTGCATGATGTTAATGAATGATAATTCAATAATATGGAATCACTGTGCCTATTATTATTAATTATCAAAAAATATAAAATGTTACCAAATTCTGAATGAACTTAAAAATCAAATTTTAAAAAGATCACTTTTAGTAATATATAATAATAATTATTATTATTATAAAAATACTTATATATATATATATATATATATATATATATATATACACACACAACAAAAATATTAAAAACATACTACAAACAAAAATGTCCCCTTAAGTGAAGAGTCACTGCTGTACAAAAACACAGATAGCATGCAAAGGTACAAACCAAAGGCTCTGAACACATAGAGAGAAGAGAGTGAGATGCAGGTACTTACACAAACTGTAAACTGAAAACGGAAAGATAAGGAAAGATACAGAATATAAAG
>JAFVLL020043411.1:42211-82211 GCA_021397915.2 Tor tambroides
TTACTTAATGTCCTAATGATTTTTGGCATAAAAGAAAAATCAAGAATTTTGACCCATACAATGTATTTTTGGCTATTGCTACAAATATACCCCAGTGACTTAAGACTGGTTTTGTGGTCCAGGGTCACATATTAAAGCAAAATTAGTTCTATTCAGAATCAATGGGTTGTGTTGGGGCCACATACAGAGGACATGGAGCCCACTTCAGAGCAAGTGCTAAAATTAGAAGGAGTGTTGCATGTTCTCAGTCTGTCATAGTGGAAACTGCTCACTGATGCACAGTCACTGTTTCTGAAATCCATCTATTAGTCACATGCACAAACAACAGGAGATTGTTAGCATGTATGCAGGTTAATAAAGGCAGCCGATGGTGGTGTTTAGCTACAGGCAGTGATAAGGTAAATCATAAAAATAAGACACAATTAGAACTAATCCAGTGTTATTCAACATCAGCATTTAAGATGCTCGTGGGTTTTGGTTTGTATTTTACCTCTTGTTGCATGAACGCAGGCACTGACAAACTCATCATTTTCACCTGTTCTGGGTCGGAGAAGGATGTTTTGGTGTTGGAAGTGACTGTAGATACTGAGACAAAGGAAACAGTCAAACAGTCATTTGATGGATGCACATTCTGGATCAAGATGAATTTGAGTTAGTTTTAGTAGAAATAACTAATTCTGAAGAGTTCTGAGATTTTGAAGAGCACATTTTATATTTTATATAGATAATTGATTTAGTTACTTCATCTGCCTCTCCATTAGATGCATGATCTGGGTGGTACGGAATGCAAACCACTTTAATAGTTGCCATTAGTCCATGTGCTCATCAAATATTCATGTGTCAGTTAATGCATTCCCTTAGCCATTTCAAGAAGTAAAATATACATGAAAGACCAAGGGTCAATTATGAAAAGGAGGTTTAATGGCCTTGATGCTAATTTAATGTCAGGGGCTTACCTTCTGCTCTTAATGTAATAATGCAAATGTATAATACTCTATGAACAGTAGTTAATAAGCTATAGCAGAGGCTGATGTCAAGTCATTTAAAATAATTATGAAATGTATTTACTTTATTACTGATTTATTATTAATAATCTATTTATTAAAAAGACAAATATTTACCATTTTCCATACTCAGCCCAACATCACTCCTTGGGTCTGTCTTCCATCTCTCTTCTTGGTTCAGATGACAAAGTATTGTTAAATAAAGATTTAAACAAAAATGGATTAATTATATTACAAAACATTGTGAAATGCATTGGGAGTTATAAACAAATGTCCAGCAGAGGGCGAAAGAGACTGTCACTCCTACAGAACTGAGAAAGGGGGGGAAAGGGAAGTGGTGTGTGGCCAAGTATGGTGACCCATACTCGGAATTTGTGCTCTGCATTTAACCCATCCAAGTGCATGCACACAGTAGTGAACATACACCCGGAGCAGTGGGCAGCCAATGCTGCGGCACCCAGGGAGCAGTTGGAGGTTCAGTGCCTTGCTTGAGGGTCTCACTTCAGTCGTGGTATTGAGGGTGGAGAGAGTGCTGGTTATTCACTCCACCCACCTACAATCCCTGCCAGGCCTGAGACTCGAACCCACGACCTTCAGGTTACAAGTCCAACTCTCTATCCATTAGGCCACAACTGCCTAGGTCTCTGTAATAGTCATAATCCTCAAAGACCAAAACATTTTGACTTTACCTTAAATAAGGTCTTAATGTCAACAAACGTAGGGCAAGAAAGATAAAGGAAACTTACGTAAAGGTGTGGATGCCAGGTCCTCTAGGCTCTTGGAAATAGAGATGGGTCTGGCATTGGCTCGTTCCAGGGCAGCTTTGACAGGGCTGTCATCCTCACTGTCCCCTGTCACAGCCCATATCAAGAAAGAATCAGCAAACCATACAAAAACAGAAGTCTACTGATTCATTATATACAACTATTAGTACTGAATATCTGATTTGAAACACTGATTTAAGGTGGTATTTCCATTTAAATCAAGTGACTACACTGCTATGGAAAGATTGCTGGCTTGTCTTAATGATGTCAAGGCATGGATGTCTATGAACCTCTTGAGCCTAAATGAATCGAAAACGGATTTGATTCTCTTTGGTCCCTCTGAACTTGATAATGAGTTTCAAATTAAGCTGGGTCCCTTGAGCCAAGTTAGGAAATATCATGTAAATAATTTGGGGATGATCTTTGATAGCGCACTTAAATTTGACAAGCAGATAAATAATGTTGTCAGAAAGAGTTTTTTTAAACTGAGGATGATTTCTAAGATTAAGCCATTTTTATCCCAGAAAGATCTGGAAAAAGTTATTCATGCGTTCATTGTCTCGAGACTAGATTATTGCAATTCATTATATTATGGCATTCAAAATAAAGTTTTAGACAGATTGCAGATGGTCCAAAATGCATCTGCAAGATTGCTTACAGGCACGCGTAAATCAGATCACATTACCCCGGTGTTAAAAGCATTGCATTGGTTGCCTATTTCTTTTAGGATTAACTATAAAATTTTATTATTTGTTTTTAAATCGCTACACGGGTTAGCTCCATCTTATATCGCTGATCTAATCAAGGAACAAAGGATAACGAGATCCCTACGATCCCAGTCACAGAAACTTCTTGTTGTTCCCCGGTCTAAGTTGAAATCTAGAGGGGATCGTGCATTTGCGGTTGCCGCCCCAAAATTATGGAACAGCTTGCCGCTTTATATTAGAGACGTATCGACACTTGGTCAGTTTAAGAGCCACTTAAAAACATACCTTTTTATGATAGCGTTCGATCTAAGATAAGTGCGAAGGTTGCTGGTGTCATATATGGTTGTTCTGATCTTATTTATAATGTATTATGATTGTTTTTTAAGGTCTTTGTTATATTATTCATTTAGATGGATATGATCTTTTTTAAATGTTGTCTCTTGCTCATTGTGTTACTGTTTGTACAGCACTATGGTCAACGTTGTTGTTTTATTTAGTGCTTTAGAAATAAACTTGAATTTGAATTTGAATTTGAATTTGGTATTTCCATCCATTAGCTTTCTGATTTCAGGGGAGTTGAAATATATATGTAATTATTATAATGTACAATGTATGCAATTTTAAAAATAACATAAGAGTGACCAAAAAAGCTCAATATAGCTCAATATAAAATTCAATATAGACAAATAATAATTAATTTAATATTAGTTATAGATTTAAAATATAACAATTAATAATAATAATAATAATTATGAAATATTAAATTTAATCAATTAAAACAATATAATAAAGACTTTAATGATTGTAAGCTGATTTTTCAGTGTCAGAGGTACTTGTGTTCATTTGACAAGTAACTGTAAACAATATTTCATACACCATGTTATAAAATGAAACTTACCAAGAATTTTAAAAATGACAAAAAAAAAAGGTTTCATGATTTCAAATAGAAAAAAAATCTGATTGCTGAATTAGATCATTTTAGAAACACGTAGAGGCAGGGCTTAAATAGTTATAAACCTGTAGAACAAGTGGTAATTTTATCATGTCTACAAAGTTGAGCAACTTACTTGAGAAAAGTATCAAGTAGGACATGTTTCTCAGGTCAAACTGAGCAATTGTTTTAAGGACATAAACCCTGCTTCCACAAGAATCACAGAACCAATCAAGTTCTTTTCTACTGAAACTAGACTGAACCAAAATGGAGAGGTGAGCTCACAGTATGAACTGGCGTGTGAGATTGACCAGGCTTCAGGTGTGGAGCTCCCAGAGGAGTCAAAGGTGATCTCCTCTGATTCAAGCAGGGAGTGTCGAGAAGGGGAGCTCTCATTGCTCATTCTGCCTTGGTTCACCTGTTCAAAAGTTTCACCTGCCTGCACCTTAGCCTGTTTTCCTTCATCTAAGACTGCCTGCTCAGGTACGCCCAGGTAATGGTGTAAACTCAGGGGAATATAAAACCGGGTCAGAGAGTCCGCTGACAACTTTCGTTCTTTGGGCATGATGGGTCTTATATCACAGCCTCCATCTGAAGTATTCCTGTGGTGTTCAGGAGAGATGCATGACCTGGTTTGCCCTAGATTAACCCTTACAGTGCACAGACTCTTGTTGGCAGGACTGATATCTATTGCAAAGGTTCTTAGGGGAGAACCTAAGGGATCCTTCCTGGATTCTTTGTTTGGATATGAATCTCTACGAGGTACTTTATACTGCAATAATGGGCTGGGAGTTCTGGTTTGATCTTGGTCTTTTGGGTGGTAAATGTCAGTGGACTGTGGCTCATCATGTTGACCTTTTGCAGGGAGACTTCTGAGGGGAGAGGATTGTGGACTTGGCTTTGAGTGTTCGTCTGAAATAGACTGTTTGAAATTAGAAATATTCTGGGTGATGTAAGGTACCCTACCTCTGATATCTTGAAGGTCATGTAATGGCACTGTACTTGGACTTCTTTGTTTTTCCTTGGTCTGTTCCATCTTCTCTTTTTGTGTCAGTCCAGCCTCTTTGAAACTCATTCTGCCTGGGGAACTTTGGCTGGTTGACCTGATTTCAAACTGAAGTTCAGAAACTTCTACTGAAGAACGTTTCGGAGATGACTCTGGGGATGGATCTTTAACACTAGCTGTGCACGTTGGTGAGCCTACAATTACTCTAAGGCCACTTTTTTCTTTCTCCCAAAACGACTTGAGATCATTAATCAAAACTTTATCCTCCTGTTGACTTTGGGACATTTTGAAGGTGGACATTTCCTTCTTCAAGTCAGATATTTCCCTGGAGATTGATTCTTCCTGTAGCTCACTGCCCAGAGATTTATCTTTGTGTTTTAGCAATGAATTGGGTGACAATTTGGCATTCATTTTTACTGTGGGAGTTTGTAGTTCACTGCTTGAAACTTCTGAGGCCCTATTGCTCTCCAAACTAGAAGGTTTCTCATCTTCATGTGAGGATATGGCTGATATATCAACACCATTGGATGTTCTTCTAGGTGAGATTGGAGAAATCTCACACGATGTAGATTCTACATCAACTGGATTTGGGTTTGGATCATCGAGTTTGGGTTTAGATGGGCTGATGCTGGAATCTGACAACCTTCGGTCCACAGCATCGCTATAATTCTCATTAAGCTGAGATGTCTCACTTTCTTCTACCTTGTCTTCTCTTTTGATGCTCAGTATTTTAGGTCCTTTGTTCCCCCTTTCCCAGAATGACTTTAGGTTGGCCAGTCTTCCTGGTGATATTTCACCTTGGTCAAACGTCTCTCTTTGAGGAGGATCTTCGCATACTGGTTTGTCTGTTTTTTCCTGCAGTATTTCTACAGTCTTGCTGTTTGTAGGAACAGAGGTCCGTGGAAGTATATTATCATCTTCAGACCTCAAAGTACAAGATGTTTTATATTCTGAACTTTCTGTTTTATCTTGACTTATCTCTTCTTGGTCAGATGCTTGAACTTCAAGACTCTTGTCTTTTTTCTCTGCTCTCGAAAACAATGCAAAAAGCCCCCTACGTGGCTTTGGTGGTGGCTTGGTCTTTGGCTGTAAAACTGGAGGCACTGAATCTTCTGACTTGGCCACCAGGCTTTCATGATCTTTTGGTTTCTCTTCATTCGTCTCTTTCTTAACTGGCGACTCCTTCTGCTTTCCATCTCGAGAGCCTCTCCCAAACCATTCAAGTACCTTAGAAAATGAACGACCCTCTTCCACTGTAACGTTATCAGTCTGGGCCTCTGCACTTAACCCAATGGCCTTACCTTCTACCTCAGTAGAGCCGTGGAAGCTGGACACCTGTGAGGGCTGAGGCACACCATAAACCGCATGTTGACCTGCAGTGAAGACAATCACAAGTTTTAAAGTTTAATTTTTGCATGCAAGTGACAGAGAATAATACTTATAATGACTTCCAGAACAATACTACATTAAATGACATAAATCTGACCATGATTCCTGAGATCAGATGATAAAATTACACTTTCAAATTGCAGTAAACACCCAGATAGTAGTCATTTCTTGCAGTTCTTATTTACTAATCACCATTTGTGGATTAATCAACATTCACCAGAACCCATGTGCTGTATGTTTATGGTATGCACGCACATGCGGTTAGTATGAGGGTGTATTGATGTGTTAGCATGTTAACTGCTGAATTACAGGTTGATAGATTTTTGGGCTGATTATCTCACTTAAACATATTTCTTGGGTTTGATTATATTGTTAAGGTTCAGGATGTCTTACCAAAAGTGTTTTGGAACAAGCATTTCTCACTATCTGGTTGGACAACCCATCTACCTGTCCTGTCCTTCCCTCAACCTGTCTACAGGCTCAGTGCTCACCACATTGGGACGCTCATGATTTTTAGGGGACTTCAGACTGCTGTGTGTAACTTGGAAGACCACAGAAAGTGAGACCGCTATGCTAATCCCCTGCTTAAATGGGATAGTTCAACCAGATTGAAAATTGAAACTCAAAATTGGTCATCATTTATTCACCCACATGTCATTCCAAACCTGTTACTTTTTCTTCTGTGGAACATAGAAGATATTTTGAAGAATGTCTTTATGTTTTCTTTTTTGTCCATACAATGAATGTCAATGGGGTCCAATGTTGTTTATTAAAGGGAGTTCAAAATATCTTATTTTGGTTTTCTCAGAAGAAAGAAGGCCGAATACATGTTTGGAACAACATGATAGTGTGTAAAAGAATTTTCATTTCCAGGGTGAACTATCCTTTTGAGAACTTTTCATGGATACAACCATGTTACCGTTGTCTGTGATATTGCTTCTATCCTCTTCCGACAGAGGACTCCAGTCTTCTTCCAGCACACTGTGCTCTCCTTGCACTCTCTCTATAGGCGCAACGACAGAGGAGAAGCGGACCTGTTTCCTATCTAACCACCCTGACGCAGTGTGCACTGAGTAGGGGGAAAGAGGAGGGCTGATGGGAGTTTCAGGACTGATGGGGCTGACTGTAGCTGAAGACTGACTGCTGCTGCTACTGTCGTCACTGGTAGGAATGTCGAGATGCAGGGAGTCAGCAGAGCTACAGCTGGAAATGTTGTGCTTTAGGATGCCTCTGGGAGCAGGGGTCACGACCTGTTTAACTCCATTGTCACTGATGGCAGTGTCCAGGGAAGATTTCTTGCAGGAATACAGGAGCAATCTTTTTTTTGGCACAGGTTTGCATTGTGTGACTATATGGGTGTCAGTGTTGTCTATGTTTAGAGTAGTGTGATGGAGTGTGTAGTTCTCAGCTTGAAGGAAAGTCTCTGAAAAATAACCAAATATTTGGGTAATGAAGCAGTAAGGAGGAGGAGCAAGACACATACATGCACAAAAATGTGAGTTCATGTTATTATGATGAATTCATTTTGCATTTCAATTAACAGTTCTGTTCTTGTAACAGCAGAACAGGCTCTGTTAATTGATGAAATCTCAATGGTAAAGCAATGGAATGTATGGGATAAAAGCTTGCAAGCAACCTAGGCATATAATGGTATGTCTTCTAGTCAGGGATAATAGATATACTGATACTATATCAAGTACTGGCCTATATAGTTCAGCAGAATAATCATAGTCAATAATGATGTTTTTACTTTTACAGTGTTTGTATTTGTGGCCTATTCCAAATATTCACAACTTTAATATTAACCTTTGCACCCATAACAATAACACTAGCCTTACTACACAATAAAAGCCCATCAAAAATGTACCATCTATGTCTGAGGTACAGACTGGTCATGCGTGGCAGCTTAACTACTTAGAACGACATATTTCTCAGTATAATCTTCTTAAAGTTTGGCAGCCTCATAAAGCCCTGTTACTCAGACCACTACAACAGGTTCAACTTTCAGCAGAAATATTGTGGCCAGACCATTTCAAGGAATAGCACTTTTCCACATGTATTTTAATAACACTAAAGGCCACACATTACATTTCAATGCCAATTATAAAACTACAGCTTGGATATTCTATAGGCTTACTTCTTATACAAGCAGAGTAAAGTTAAATCCTGGAAATATACAAAGCTGCTCTATTGTTGTTTCGTTTCTATTTTGTTCCCGCATGACCTCAAAGAAGCTTTTGATACTTTCATAATCAAAAACTGGAGGCCAAAATGTTTTGTTGCCAACATATAATGCAAATGTAGCATTGCATTATACAAGCTACAGTGACCAAAAAAGGTTGAACAGATATGCATGCAGACAGCATTCAGTTATTACGCCCAGAGCACAGAGCATGTCAAGCCAACACCATAGACCAGAAAAGGTAAACATGCTGTTCGCAATGGGGATCAGTCAAACAAACGTACTGTTCTTGCAAGAAATATGTTCTGACCCTTTGCTCCTCAGAACATCCACTCCATAATAACACATCTGCTACCTCATCTATTACTGGACTGAACAGTATCAAAATCATCACACAAATGTTAAATCTGTGGTAATCACATGTGTTACATCATAGAGATCATCTGTCAAAAGCTGAGAGCTGTAGTTCTAACAGAAAACGCTACATTAAAAACTGTAATTCAGTGCTGTTATTGTTAACTAAAACTAAAACTAATGAAAAATATTTTCAGAAATTAAAGCTAAAACAAAATAAAATGTAATCATTAGATGAAAATGTTTAATAAAAAAAATAAAATGTTGCCTGGGCAATTAACTGAAATAAAATAAGTTTAAATACTAAAATTACTAAAACCGAAATATAAAATAAATAAAAACTGTACAGATAAATAAAAAACCTAAAACTAATAAAACTGACAAAAGCACATAAAAAGTACTCAAATTTAAATGAAAACTGAAAATATAAAAAGAAAAGCTAAATACTTATAATAGTATACAGATAATCTAAAATAACACCACAATAAATTGATCAGTTGTGAATTATATATACAGTGATTGTTATTTAATCAACACAATATCACTATGAAATACTATAAAAAGTAGTTTTTTTAGTAAATAACATGAATCACCATATAATTTGTAAAATTTAGTTAAATTTAAAAACATTTTAAACATACTTTAAATACATACATAACATTTTAAACAAGTCCTGTAATGCCTAAATCTTTGTCACCATTTCTTATAACAATAAATTGAACCATTTTTATAGAGTAACATACTCTATGGCGTGTATAAAAATCAATTTGAGGATAAACTGAAAAGATAATTCTCACCCTCAGCAGGTGTCTGGTCAACATCTTTCACTCCATTGATAAGTCTGGCTTCATCTCTCTGCGATCGCACACTATTGAATGGATTCTTCCTTGGCTACATTACCAATTTAATGGAATCATAAAAATGCATCAGGAAGAAAAATGAAAATTCAGCAAAAGGATCATAGTAACTAGATTTTGTGTAGTGTACCTTGATTTGAGGTCTCTGCCTTTCCCGCTGGGCTTCCGGCAACTCATCATCCACCCTGTATGGAGGTGATATGGTCAAATAGATTCGTATAAAAATTAATTCTGATGAATTAAATGCAAGATTCACCAACATGATAAAAACCAATAGGCCACTGAAATCTTTGGGCACTGAGTACTGAGAACAGTTCAGCATAATGCAATCAATATATTCAATCATAAATGCATGGTGCTGGTCCTGAAGCCCCTGGAAAGTCACAAGATTCAGCAAGCACTAAGTTTCCATGCTGCGATGTAACAGTATAATGCCATTACATGGTGTCAGACAGAGGGAAAAACAGCAGCATGTGAAATCTGACCCTTGAAGCAGCTTACTGGCTCCAGATTCCGTTCACCAATATCTGGGAAAACATGGGACACATGGGAAAGGTTTGCCCTACAGATTATTTTAGACTTAAGAGTACAGGTTCACTCCTGAATCTCTGCCAAATTCACAAACATTTCCCAGACAAGTATGCATAAACTGGAAGACAGATTATGTTTCTTTTCATATTGTTCTACATGAGCTGTGATAAGAGAGCTTTAAAAGCTAGTGTCCACAGAATTAAGGCTGTTGATGAAAACATGATCAATCCAGCCAGGCTAATGGGCGGATGCAGCGCTGGTGTTGAAAAGGCAGAGCTGCCATAATTTCCTTTAATCAAGTATAACAATGGCATGTGCTTGGTACTGATAACAGAAACGCAAAATGCAAAAGAGTTTGTGTTCAAGGTATTTCTAATTATTTTACATAGAATATGTTGCATGAATTTGCTGTCTAAATAAATAAAACGTACACATACTCAGAGATATTTGTGATTTTTAAAAAATATTTTTCAAACATTCTAAATAATAATAGCTGCTGAAAATCCAGATTTGCTATCAAAATAGAAAGCAGTTATTATAAACTGAAATAATATTTCAAAATATTAATGTTTTTACTGTATTTAAAAAAAAGCACCCTGGGTGAGAATAAGAGACTTCTTTCACAGGCACTTCAAAACCTTCCCGACCCCAAAACCCAACACACTAACATGGCATGTGTTTATATAAAGACCTAATAGTTGTTTTAAAGTGTTTTGTGTTTCTTTAGTTGTGTCTTATGTCACCTATGTCATGAAAAATAGGTGCATGAACACAACCATCTAATTATGCAACATTTAAAAATGTTGTACCTGGTATAATAATTGACCAGCATACGTAATTACATAAATTACAAACATTTGTATAAACATGTAATCACACTGCATTCTACAATATTTCACATCACAGGTATGACAAAAACAAGAAAAATCAACAATATTTCAGCATGTGCTACACCACGTTTCAATCAGAAGAAACTGTACTGGAATGTTTGAATCATAAATATACTTAACACCAAAAGCTGACCTCTCGTTGTGTGATTCCGTGGACGGATCCTCAATGAGTCCTAAAAGCTCTGGAGGGATGTACACATCTTTCTTCTCACCATAAACACAACTGGATTTCTCAGACCATCTTTGAGAGAGTTCCACTGCAATAAGAGACATTTGTAATGCTCAAAAATGCATTAACAGACACAACAACACATCTAAAAACATCTAATGGAACTACATGAAATATATGATTTGATAAATGCTTTGATTTATGGGTGACTTTTCATTAAAGGTAAAAATGTGATCTGTATAGCAAAAAAAGAAAGAAAAAATGGTGATGTAAACACTGAATTCAGGTGCTAATCAGGGACGGGGTACATGCAATGGAAATAATGAGAGACATGAACAGAGCCTGTTCTCTATCTGATTCTGTCCGCTGGCAACACTCACATATCGTCACGGGTTTCTTCTGTCTCATGGACTCTCTGATGATGTCGGAGCCATGGATCCTGTCTCTGTGTCTGTGATTCTTTGTCTCATAAAACCACTCCCCTGTCATGTACTTCAGCCTGCTTCTGTCTCGCTCAGTCTTACGAAGCTGCCTGGACAACAAATTTATAAATAAATAAGTACCGGTAAATACTTACACACACACACACACACACACACACACACATATATTTAAATGGTCATAGAACAAAAACATCCTGATGTCCCAGCATTACAGACTGAGTGTAAGCAGTGACATCCAAACGGACAAATCCCAGACATCGTCTAAACTGCAAACTGTTACTCTGGACTGTTTAACTGTGAGAATTGAAGCTGGGGTTTTTTTCAGGACCCAAATATTATGTTGGACATTAAATAGCAACTAACACAATCTCAAACCTGTGACCCATATTTAATGTAGCCTGGGAATACCCAGAATTTGTGCTCTGCATTTGACCTATCCAAGTCCACACACACAGTAGTGAACACACACCGTGAACACACACCTGGAGCAGTAGGCAGCAATATTTTTGCAGCACCCGGGAAGCAGTTGTGGGTTTGGTGCCTTGCTCAAAGGTCTCACCTCAGTCGTGGAATTGAGGGTGGAAGAGAGCGCTAGTAATTCACTCCCCCTCACCGACAACTCCTGTGAACCTGAGACTCGAATGCGTGACCTTCAGGTTACAAATCCAAATCTCTGACCATTAGGCCACGACTGCCCCTCAATTAGCATTATTATTATAATTACTATTATTTTATTACTATTTATTAACGTATTGGAACAGACCAGTGAACCTTTTTTGGGTTAATTTAATCAATTCAGTAAACAAATAAATAAGGAGAAGGCAAATAAAGATGTACAATTATTTAAAACATTAAGACATAACTGCATTAGTTTAACGGAGTGTCTATTTACACTAAGTGCAAATAGCCCGCCTTGTTGGCAAAGGCTATTTACACTAACTCCACCCACCAACATGTGATTGGGTTAGTCAACAATAAAAAAAGACACTAATTCAGCATGTGGTTAAGTTGCGTAGATGGTCAGACGCATGTCTTTTGACGCGACCTTTTGCCGAACTTTTTTTCTCCCTTTTCAAATCTCATATCGCATTGGAAAGGCATTTATTTTCAATAAAAATGAAGGAAATAATCAAAAAGTTGAAAATAAAAGTATCGGGTAGGGTTAGGGTAGGTGTAGGGAGGGCTTTATTGTCCTAGTAAGGACATCTATCGCAATTTACACTTAGTGCAAATAGCCGCTGCCTTAGTTTAAATGGATAGTTCACCCAAAAATGAAAATCATTTTCTCACCCTCATGTTGTTCCAAACCTGTATGACATTCCGTGGAACATAAAAGAAGATGTTTAGAACATTGTTTTTATAGCCTATACATTGCGAGTAAATGGTTTAGAGGTTTATATGGACTCCAGTGTTCTCCAGTGGTAAAATATGTCCATCTGTTTACATAAAAAAAACAACAGAAAAGTAGAAATATAGAATGCAAAAACGCATTCTGCGTGAATGGCCCATTAGTAATAAGTGGACTATTGCTTTACTAACTAGTTACGCCAGATTACATGATTAGGGCAAATGAAGTTATTTATTTTCTTCATCCACAAAGGAACCTTTCCACTAAACTCACTTGACCCTCTGTTCTTCCAACTTCTTAAGCTCTGCATCTCTCTTCAGCACTGCCAGGATCATCCCTTGCTCTTCCTCTGTCAGATAACTCAGGTCAATCATGATGAATGGCTTCAGGGTAGGTGATGCTAACAGATGAGTCTCAGATCGCCTCTGACTTCTGATTTCTGGTTCACTGAAAGTGTCAAGAGCATCGCTGAGGGTAACTTGAAGGCTGATGCTTGATAAGTCACTGCATCAGATCATGGAGAACATCAGAGGAGCACCTGCACCAGACAGACAGACAGACAGAAGGAGTTTCAACACATTCAAAAAACACAGTAAGAGCTTGGCGCACAAAGAACTATGTCTTCTCTTTGAATTCTTCTGACCATTAAGGCATCACATGATCCTAATTGTTCCTAATGAATCTGTGAGCCGGGCTTTCAAGACTTCTGCTTTGAGCATCATCTACGCTTCCCTAAACATCTGAAATGCCATACTGTTTCTCTGTATCAGCTCTGGTCCATACAGTATGTGCTCAACACAGCACATGTGACATGGCATTGTCAGATGACTATCAGAGGATATGGGTACTGGCTGTTTCTTAGAGCAAAGAGCACAGTCAAAGACTCTTTTATTCCTAAATCAAATTACACTTAACTCAAATTAGATGGCAGCACACAAATGGTATCAATTTGAACAGTCTGCTTTTCTAAAAAACAGTTTAGAAACCAATGGAAAAAATAGGAATAAACCATTTAAAGAACTGGAATTATGATATTTTTGGATGGAATGACCATTGGCAGAATTCCACATGTCTGGATAAGGTAATATAACAAACAGAATAAATGCTGAAAAAAAATCTAACAAAATATTTTGTAAAAGAGCTTTGTACAATAACAAGAGAAAAATTCCTTCTCATTGCCACTGTGACAGAGACTTTTAAGTATAAACTATTTAAAATTAATGATTAATATTCTTATAAATAGTTTACAAAGAGAAAAATTCCTTCACACACAAATGTCTTTTACCAGAGAGACTTTTTTTCATAATTAAAAAAATGTGAAATTTATTTATTTATTTTTCATTTACTTATTTTATTTATTAATTCCTTCCTTCGCATATTGCAACATCTGATTTCTGGCCTGTCAGATTAATTTGGCTTGCATAATTGCATGCATTCATGCTAAAAGTATAATAAAAAAGAACAGCAGTAAGTTCCTATGTCTTGCATGGGCATATCTGGGTGTCTAGATAAAGCTATGATACATTCCAACTGGAGCGGAAGTTTGTTGTTACTTTCCTATTTTGGAAATCTGTTTCGGAGTCATGTTCTTGATTGAGTCATTTCCATGAAAAATACTTCTACGTGGATTTACTCACACATACACTCAGACACACACACACACACACACACACAACATATCAGACAAGCACTTTCCTTCTTGTTGATTCTTTAGATTCTTAAGTAACTGTATTTTTAAATATTTACTTTTACTTTTTTTTAATTGAATAAACACTGCTAAATAATTTCTCTCAGTACAAACAGATTTCAAAATGTCACAGTAAAGCATTTAAGTGCCCGGTGGTTCTGAGAAAAACATGTCATGACAACATAGTTGGGATGATCACCTGAGGCGGGATCTGTAAATCATAACTTTTCAAGAGATACGCCATTACCAAAATAGAGAAGAACTAGTCTCATCCAGATACAGCAAACATGAATAATACATGTTAACCATTTGCCTATTCCACATCCCTTTGAGGCATGTACCATAACAAAGAGTTGCCACCTGGTTTTGGTTCACTCATTATAGGTGTGGAGTTTTACTGTGTTACAAACCATTTTACAGGGTTTTAAGCATCTGACTTTTTTCAGTGACTAAGAGAATGTTTTAGGGTTCTTCTTTTCATCCTAGATAATGTAAATCGTGTGCCATGTACCGCCTTTGAACATTCAACCATATCAAGTGGAACATTTCATTGTTTGTTTGACGATTTCTTTTTTTTTGGGGGGGGGGGGGGGGGGCATGTCTTAAACCAAGACAATACTTCTATTATGTATTTTAAGATGGGTTTTTAGCAATGTTACTGTGGATTAAAATGGCCTTTCACACAGAAACCTTGTAGAAGCACATTTAACTAATCACTGTCTGATCGGGATGTAAATAAATACTCCGCATTCTTTCTCTAAATAGCTTTACAAGAATGAACAGATTAATTTAGCAGGAAATGAGAAAAAATCGCAGTGGCTCCAGAGATAAGAACACAAAACTCCAGACATGAAAACAACATAATGAAATGAGCGCATGTTGAAACAGAACCCATCCCTGTCAGAGCATGCAGCAGAACTTCCAGCTCACTGCAGGGAAATTGTTAAGTGAAGTTAAAGCCTTAAAAGGTAAAACAGTATCTATTAAGGTAAAATAAAACAACTGACAAGCAAAAGTTTACCTGAGTCTTGCTCGCGAGGCTGCTACTAGTCCGCGTTATTATCCAACACTGTTATTGTAACATCTGAATCACCAGAGGAGTGTAATAATCCATTTGCAAGACGCTTGCTGATATGAACCAAATTATTTAAATCTCCAGCTTTAAAGAGAGGCGTGTGTGTTTACCGGTGGGTGTGTGTGGGCTGCTCTACTCCACGAACTCGCGACGCGTGCACAGTAAGAGCTAAAAATGCTGTTGATTAACTTGTGAGGAGTTCCGAAAGATATCCACAAAATGCGGTCTAGGTAGGAGGTTCACTAAGTTTTGACACAAATCCCCTGTGTGCGCTCATAAAGGCGTGGTCACGCTCTGTCACTCTCATAAACTTTTAATTCTGTCACACGCGCGTGCCACACACATCATTATGTCATTAAATGTCCTCTCGATGACAGCACAAAAAATCCTGTGCATCCTTTTAATACACAACCTATGTATGAAAATGAAACATCATCTATAACGTCACTACCTACAACCTTCCTTCGGTCTCTCCACTCCCTGTGAATCAGACTGTTTAATGAACATGAGTTTTCGTTCTGACCTCCCCGACTTTTAGCTGGTAAACCCTAAAGCTATGTACGCGCCTAATAATAACAATACATCACAATATCAGAATGTACAATTTGTTTGCTTATATATATATATATATATATATATATAGTTTTACCAAATGTGTTTTTATGTATATCCTCCTGACACCCAGCTATGGAGTTTTTGTCTCTGTAGTGGACATTATATTTTAGTGAATTTCTGAGACCATACATCGCAGTATGTCACAGTTTGTCTGGATGTCCTGTAAAGAGCACATTCAGGGCTTTTTCAGAGATACCAAATGTTTGAAAGTTTCCCCATGACCACTCCCTCTCCTTGGCCTTTAAAGATGGCTGATATTAATTTAGTGATAAAATTGTACATCCTTATGGAAATATGGTAATATTTTGTAATTATCATTTAAATCCGATTAATTTTCAAATTGTTTGTCATAAATCAATATATCTCAGGAAAATGTTATGGGGTTTCAAATCAAATTATGAATTCCTGTTATGAAAGCATTTCATACATGTCCATTGTTAGAGGACACCAGGACTAAAAGCATGTTTATTACACATTTTGGGAGACAAAACAATTGAATAGGAAAATTAATTATATATCAATGTTCTTATGAAATATTAGATATTATTATGAAAATCTGGCCAATTATTACTCCCATTATTACACTTCTTTGTTCACCATGCTGTCCCAACAGCGCATTAATATGCAAATTAGATACACTGTATAACATTGCGTTTAATGGAAAAACCAGTTTATGGAAATTTTACACATATTGCAAAAAGAAAAATGGTACATCAAATCATTCTGTTAAAACTTTTATAACATAGTTGAGAATCATCCTTATACAAAGTTTGGTATAAACCTAAAAATTCTCTACAGAGGACATAGCATAACATATGAACAAAATATCATTTTTCAAAAATTATTTTTTCCATAATGTAATGACATGGAAAAATACTAAATTCACAAAAGTTTTTTTTTTTCTTTTTCTGAGGATATGACATTTTTCATACTGTTCAGAATCAAATTTATAAACGTACGCCCTTGAACTGGCGCCCCCTGCTGATCGAGTTCATAGCGGCAGTTAGTTTCCATAACAACGTGTAAACATATTCGGGAAAATTAAAAGTAAAATAGTAGAATAAAAAAGAAAACGCAGCTCACAGGTAGGCTTATATTGTTTGCTTTCTCACCCCCACAGATTACTATCTTAACACAGTCTCTTTGAAAGTTTAATAAATGCTGTTGTTTTTGTTTGTTTTTCATGTTAAAGATGATCATTTCCTGGCATAAGAGAAAATGAGCAAGACATCAGATACAACATCTCTGTCAGAGGCCTTCATACAGTTCCAGTTCGTACGGTTCTTAATATTGTCTGTCCTCACTGCTTTGCCTATTCTTGTGAGTCTAATCTTTATTTCTAATAGAATTCAGGTCGAAAGGGAAGAGATTCAAGATTTTGAGGAAGAAATATGCCAACTAGAAGATAAGAAGAAAAAACTGATAAAGCTGGTAAGTGTCAACATTATGTTTGTGAAGATGATGAAGGAAGAAGACTAAACTCAAACACGTGTCTGCAGCAGGAGCAGCTGAGAGAAGAGCATAGAGGTCATGTAGGTGAACTGCAGAAAAAGATGAAGGAGCAGGAGAGGAACCTGGAGCAAAGGCAGCGAGAAGATGAAGAGCAGGTGGAGTGCACGGCCCGGGAGAATCTGGAGCTAAAACACAAACAAGAGAAAGAACTAGAAGGTACTTGAGTGACATAACAATGTTTTGAGGGAATAGTAACTCTCAAAAAAATGACTCTGTCATCATTTACTCACCCTCATGTTCTAACCTTCTGTTACAATAAATGGGGACCGAATCTTTCAAGTTTGAAAAATGATGCAAAAATTCCATAAATTAATATAAAACAATTCCATATGACTCATACGCTATATTCAGCATATTCTAAAGCCATATTTCAGGAGTGGATTCATGTACTCAGACAGTGATTATCACCACACCAAATTTAGTACACCTTATTAATAAAACATACTGTGTAGAAGCATGCAGATAAATTTTAATATCACTGTCTAACTTAATACTGGCAAGTCTGAGTGAACGGCAGCGCTAATTGTCTAATGAACATGCAGTCCTGAGAAAACCAGGATTTTTTTGTTAAATAATAAATGAAATTTAGCTTTTTTTTCTTCCACCAAACCCCACTGCATACACCCAGGAAACAGAGTGAACATACAGTGACGCTTTTGTCTTTTTTTTTTTTTTTTTTTTTTAAATGACCTTTATGCGGTTCACTTTCCACTACCATTATATAGAAAGAGCACAAGTTGTATTTTTTATTCTCTTTTTATGGTCCGAAAAAGAAAGAAGTGTATATGGCACTACAACACCACCAGGGTGAGTAAATGATCATTTAATTAGAATTTTTGGCTGAACTAACCCTTTAGGCATTTTACGGTGTTCCCACTTTTCAAGATTCAAAAAAGATGCAAAATACCATAAAAGAATATTACACAATTAAATATGACTTGTGAGCTATATTCCTAATCACATCTAAATCCATGAATGATATTCAATTCAATTCAAGTTTATTTGTATAGCGCTTTTTACGATACAAATCGTTGCAAAGCAGCTTTACAGGAAATTAAGTTTCCACAATATATTTATATATTGTAGAAACTTAATATATTTAACTTGTGGCAAAATTTGGTAATTCTGTATGTTGTCTGAGGGTTGGCATTATCTGAGGTCCTCTGAGGGGTTGGCATCATCTCTTCTCAGGTGTTTGGTCATCTCAGATCATTTAAGGGTTGGATCCAGACTGACGCTTCAGTAATTCCTAGTTACCACGGGATATTAATCCCGTGGCAGAAACAGAGAAACAAATAGAGACATAATTAGCGTAGCTGCTGTTCCATCCAAGCAAAAATGATTTGTTCAACCCAAGCTAAAGAATAATAATGTACATTTGATCAGATATAACTGCAGTACAAGATTATAAGATGCATTATGTGAATGCTTGGCTAAAGAGATGTGTCTTTAATCTAGATTTAAACAGAGAGAGTGTGTCTGAACCCCGAACGTTATCAGGAAGGCTATTCCAGAGTTTGGGAGCCAAATGTGAAAAAGCTCTACCTCCTTTAGTGGACTTTGCTATCCTAGGTACTACCAAAAGTCCAGAGTTTTGCGACCTTAGGGAGCGGGTTGGATTGTAGCGTGGTAGAAGACTAGTTAGGTACGCAGGAGCTAAACCATTTAGGGCCTTATAGGCAAGTAATAATATTTTGTAACTGATACGGAACTTAATAGGTAGCCAGTGCAGAGACTGTAAAATTGGGGTAATATGATCATATTTTCTTGACCTGGTAAGGACTCTAGCCGCTGCATTTTGGACTATCTGTAGCTTGTTTATTGAAGATGCAGGACAACCAGCTAGCAGTGCATTACAATAGTCCAGTCTAGAGGTCATGAATGCATGAACTAGCTTTTCTGCATCAGAAACAGGTAGCATGTTTCGAAGCTTGGCAATGTTTCTAAGATGGAAGAATGCTGTTTTTGTAACATGGGAAATATGATTTTCAAAGGACAAGTTGCTGTCTAATATAACACCCAGATTGATAGCTTTGTGTCAGGGTGTTCATGAGAATCAGATCAAGAATCAGATCTTCATACAAAGCTACAGCTACAGAAAACTTCTAATATAGCCCACAACATGTACAGTCTTAGTTTTATGGTTATATGTGATACATAAACCACAAAAGTACATTGCTGTGCCTTAGTGAGCTTTTTAAAAAGTGTTTGTGTGGTTTATACAGAGCTGCGCTGTAAGCTTGCAAGGCTGCAGGTGCAAGTGAAGGAACTGCAGGAGGAACGGCAGGTATGGCTACAGTATAAGAATGAGGGCAGCATTAAAGACCAGCAAAAGATACAGAAACTGGAAAAAGATATTGCCTTAACACAAAAGACATTTCAGGAGATATCAGGTGTGTGTTTTCCCTCTTCTACGTCAACACAAATATTCATTATGTTTAAGTATAAAATACTATACAGTTGTGGTCTTAAGTTTACAGTAATCTTTCAGAATGCTAATAATAATGTAAAAAAATTATTCTTTTTTTTTATTAATCACTACCCTAAATATGCTTTTTTACATAATGAATGTTTACATACAGCCTACAGGACAAATACATATCTGAATTTATAAAAAAAAAAAAAATTCAGTTAATATTTTGTCTTATGGACTATAGGTAAACATCTGCTATGTGAAACAGCTTATTCAGAACAGTACTACTAAATAAAAATAAATGTTCTTTTTAAAACGAATAGCATTTTGCAGATTCTTCAAGTATATGTAAACTTAAGACAACAGAGTTATGTTTAAATTTAATAACACAAATAATTTAATATGAAAAATCCAGAATATTTTCAGAGATCTCTGGTTGCAGCTATCAATGAAACTGAGCAAAAAGTAGCACAGAGCTTAAAGGATGGAATTCAGCTCGCCTTCGAGGTACTGCAGACACCTTATTATTGTCTGAATTGTGAATATTACATCTGTTCTGTGGTACTGAAATGGTCTTTATGTTTCAGAAAGCAAATGAAAACCTTGATAACATGAGTAAACTAGAGATTAAAGAAATGCATTGGCTGAAAAAACAGGTGTGGTCACGTTTTAGAATTCTATTTTACACGCATCTTTTTGTACATGCAAAGATTACACAATGCTGCTAATCGTCCATATCAGGTTCCCTTATATAATGAGAAGGTCGCAGTGTTGGAATCCACCGTCCATAAATTAGAAGAGGAGATCTTGGATCTTGTTTCCCTCAGCCCAGGCAATGAGTTTCTTGCACAATCTGCTAGCCTTGGGTCCCATGACACCCACAATATGGACAGGAACATAATGAAAATAAGCCCTGAGGAAACATCAGGTAATTCAAACATCCCTAATAATAGCAGTGTTCAGTCTAAGAATAAAAAAGGCTTAACTGAACACATGGTGCTTTATAATTATTTTGCATTGACATTTTATAACCAATAGATGGCACCATAACAGTAGACATACAGGAACAGACTAAAATACCAGGAGAAATCCCTCAATGATGGTTGCTCGGCTTGTGCTGGACACTTAAGTTCAAGAGTGAAGGAAATTCTAGGTCTGTTATTTCTAATATTTGGATAGTAATAATTTTTTAATTATTAGCAAAATATGTGTTCACGTTCACTTTTATTTGTAAGCCAAATATGTCGAAAACGCAAAACATTTATCTTGTCACATTCTGTCAGAATTACATGACTCACACAAAACTCTCAGTTAGACAGATTCTCCTGAAAATGACTGGATTTTTTCCGTAAAATTTTGCAGAGCAACAGTAAATGTAACTGTACATTTATTTTACATCGCTATTCTAAAAGCCCATAGGAAATACTCTAACCCCCAGTTTCACAGACAAGGTTTAAGCCTAGTCCTAGACTAAAATGTAATTCTGAGCTTTTTCAACTGAAAGAAATTTGCACTGACTGATCTTAAAATATATCAGTGCCTTTGTTTTGTCTCAAGATGCACACTAGTAATGTTTTTTCAAAGGCATGTTAATTTTTTTTTTACTTAAATGTCCTAATTGAACTATGGCCTAATCCTGGCTTAGTCTAAATCCTGTCTGTGAAACTGGGCCTAAATGATACAATGCTAATATTCTTCTGATTTTCAAGACTACAAACTGACTAGCTCCGATTAATTACCACTCTGCTCTTCTTTGTGTGTGTATATATATATATATATATATATATATATATATATACACATATACCACAGCCCAGTTGCAGGTTTTACGGAGGATGGGTGACCCCGAATGCTGCCACTGGCACTGTTCAGCCCTCACTAATGGCTCCCAAAGTAGAGGAAGTCTTGTCATTATACCCACAATCCATTACAGGGCAGCTGTGTTTTCATTACCGCTCAAAACTTCATGTCCTCAGCAGTTTAAACTTAATGGCCTCTGAGTGCAGCAGCTAACAGCTACACATACACATACTACATTGACGTTGACCATCAAATACCTGTCATTAATCACCCATAATGCGTATTCCTTTCCAGAGTTGGTCGACAGACCCCAGTATCCCCTCCAGCCATTAACAGAAGTCAAAGGGGCTCAACAGAAAAGCAATGTGACTGCCTCTGGTAGCACAACAACTTCCACCCCATCTGACTTTAGCGAGAGCAGTCAGACTGATTTCACGGTGAGTAAAATGCTAGCTGTGTTCGCCCCACCTAGTCAAATTAAGGGTGAAGATGGCATCAGTAAACGATCATTAATTTTTGATTAGCAACGAATGCATGACTAATGACACGCCACCTCAGAAGAGCCCTCTGTGCTTATGTTTGAGATATTATCAGGCAAAATACCCAGAGAGGATCTCTGCCAAAGGCAGCAAATCTTGAAAAGGCTCTCTCAGTGGCACATAAGCAAGATAAGGTCTGTGGAAAAAGAGCGTCTGTGATTTTCCAGGCATCATGGGCTAGAATATAGATGAAACAAGCAGGGATGGGGAACAGTCACTGCCCTTGTTAGTGAAGCCAAACTGGAACCCGCTTTAACGCGCTGTGTTTGTGTGAAGGGGCCGACGCATCTGGGCTCACTGGAGCAGAAGCTGCTGTGGGTGATAGGTAAATCATACCCCCTGCACCCACCACCAAACAACCCTGCGGATATGGGCGAGGAGATGACCTTTGACCTGTTGCCAACTGAAAGGTGGCCAGTTACAACAGAGATCATCCATAGAAAGTTTAAACGGTCAAGTTCACAGTCTGGAGAAGCTGATGAATCTGTAAATGACACCTGTGAAATTCAGCAGTTGGATAAAAATTGAAACCACAAATGGCGAATAATTCCCATACACTCAAAAATAATAATAAACTATACTGTATGTATAATTCTGTAAACGACAATTGTGAAATTCAGCCGCTGTTGGATAATAATTGAAACACAGGAACGGCAAACAATTTATGCATTCCAAAAATATATAAAGAAATACATTGTATGTATGTGATATAAATATGATTATACACACAAACACAACACATAAATAAAAACAAACACACTTAGTTCTGTGGAAGCTGCATTTTATTTGAAAATCACCCAAATTCTGCTTCATTTTTTTTTGTCATATAAACAAAATATAATCTGCAGGGATGATGCAGTAAATATGCTAAATCAATGTATAGAATCGCCCTCATATTTGGACCAACCTTTGTGTACTTCCCTACTGGATAGGGCCTGTTTTATGTACATGGGGCACTGATCAACAGAGCTCCCTTTCGTCACTCTACTGGACCTACAGCTAGACACTACCGACCCCCATCCCGATACCGACAGCAACCTGCGTTTCTCGCTCACATTCACACAATCACACCCACAAACACACACACAACTGTTCTCCTCCCGGATGGCCTGAAAACGAAGGCGACTCTGCACATTCAGGTTGAAAAGGCAGCCATATAACTGTCAAATGTAAAATAATGACATGCCAAGCAGAAAGCAATACAGATCTTCCCCAAATGCAATGTCGCTGAATCACAAATGTAGTGCTTTGCTAAATGCTCCCTCACAAAAACCCACCCACCTCCCCGGGGCACAGAACTGACTATGTGGCATAATGATTTGAATATCTGATTCTATGTCCGTTACGAATGGAGGGCAGTGAGCGTTTGAGCTACAAAGAAATTGCACTAGACATACAACTGCTTCTGAGAATACTTAGTGCTGTATCAGTCAGTTTATAGGTGTCCATTTCCCCCCATTTTTATATTATATATTTTTTTCATAATTCAGTCACTCAAAATCCGAATTATACAACCAATCATACCCATATGAATGCATAACTCGAAAAAAAAAAAAAAAGATTATTCATTTCTTTCATGTCCTCAGTGGGTAAATCATAAATAAATATAGACAATACACAAGGAATGTCTACTGCAAACGTCATAACAAAAAAGTAGAAATCATAGTAGAAACCGATGTTAGAATTTCTAAATGGTGATGGTTAAATCAGGTAATGCTTGATTGGTGATCGGATAAAGACAGAACTCCACCCAAATCCCTCCCTGATCCCTCTTTTCGCATTCCATGGAAAAAAAAGTGAAGCCGTGTTTGCGTGAAAACCCACCACATTCCGGCACTCGCGCTCTCTCAACACCCATGTGTTTCGTTATAGACGGTACAATTACTTTTAACCGTGACAAATTACAAAATGAGCGCTGTGTCCTCCATGTCTGGGCAACAGAGTCTTACCCCTCCTAACCCCACCCATCGTATCCCATAAAGCCCCTCCCACCCCTCCCGCTGATTCCTGTACAGGTTTGAACTGGGGCAGAACTCTCTGTAAAGAGACGAATAGCCAACTGGAGAGAGATTAAAGGTTTGAGATTTGCCGTGTTATTCATTCTTGGGAAGCGTCGACCCTCCTTCACCTACATGAACTGCATCTGGAATCAGAGAAATGCACATTTACTGATACCATCAAGTTTAAATTTTACAACGTTTTTGTATATTTGACACATTGTGATGAACGTAAACATTATGACATTTTATACCAAGGCCAGGACAGTAAGTTTGAACTTTTTTTTGGATGATTGACTGACCATCATAATTGCACGTAATGAACTGATATGCAAATGTTTCCAAGTAATGCAGCCAATAAATGATGAGATGAATTTATGAAGCTGCAACTCAGGATAACCTACTGCAAAAAGGATTAAAACTTAAAGGGGTCATGTCACTTTTTCACAAAAGTTTTATTTGTACCAAAACCTTTACTAATACTTAGAAATAATATGTGTACTATACAGACTTTTCTAAACCACAGATGCTCTGTACACTCAGCTCACACTGTCCTGTGTCATTGATTCACACTTGGAAAAGAAACAGGGAAGACTAAACAACAACAAAAAATTACTGAAGGCCACAACAACACTAGACACTTGCGTTGAATGCTTGCATGATGAGGTTAAGAGATACTCTAGTTTAAAAATGTATAAAGACATTTTTAGCTCTCATAACTTGGAGCAGGGATACTCAAATCTGGCTCGCGAGATCCACTTTCCTGCAGACTTTAGCTCTAACCCTAATCAAACACACTGAGCATGCTAATCAATGTCTTCAGGATCATTAGAAAATCACAGGTAGGTGAGTTTGATCAAGGTTGGAGATAAACTCTGCAGGAAAGTGGATCTCGCGAGCCAGATTTGATTATCACTGACTTAGAGGGAGTATTAGCGCAGACACTAGACAAGAATGAAACTTTTTAACAGCATATATTCAGCTTTCTCCTTAATATTTGACTGTGACTGGATGGTCCAAGTTGTAGAAGTTTGAAAGGAATCATTTTAGCTGCTTAGCTTCGATAAATACAGTTTTTGGACTGGAAGGAAGTTTGAATATGGCATGAAATGAAAGTTTACCTTATCTACAACTGACTTTTACAAGCTCACATCCAGTTCTGCTGCCATCCAATCAACCAGAATCCAACCCTACATTTTTTTTCAATAATCCACGACAACACTCGGATGCATGTCATTATACAGAAGAAAAGATCTGTTGCTACTTCCATTACATCGTGACTTCAAAAGATTTGATTCCACATGATATGACCCCTTTAAATCTTAAAGAAAAACAGAACAAAATCATGCATGATTGGTTAATGAACTTCAAGAGATTGGCTCTACTGAAGCTGAAATGTTACAAATCACATTATACTGATGTACATAGAAAACATTAGTATTGCAGCACATGGAGAAAAACAGGGGTAAGAGTTTTTGCAATAGAAACACACAAACACTGTTATAAAGCAAGAAGCACCTGTCGATCAATCACACACAAACATGCTGTACCTAAAGACGCTCTAAAGGAAATCCTTCAGAGACAGCTGTGCAAAAGGGTCCTGTCCCGGAGCTCTGAGAGGACTTGAACTGGAAGGACTAGAGGCTGTAGAGAGCTAGTTCAGAAAGAACGAGAGAGATTGAAGGGGTCCGAGGACAGCCAGGAAACACTCAGACACACACACGAGAGGACAATTCAGAGCCAGACAGGCTAGAGAATAACAGAGAGGTTCAAGAAAAGAGAGCCACTAAAGTCCTTCACGTTCTGCAAGGCTGCGGGGATGGTACCAATTTCCTGCGCTAACACTACTGCAGAAATGAAGCAGGGGTGGTGGGGGGGGGCACGATATGTATTTCGAGCTGAGAATTTGAATACATATCCTTCCCCAGAGATGTGTGAAGGCCACAATGCTAGCTTTCTTATTCAGAACTGCGCTGCGATGGCGCATGAAGGGTGAACAAACTAGAGCGCATTCTGAATGGAGCCGCTTCTAGAATAGAGCGTGATCAGTCAGGGTTGAGCGGATGGCTCTATTACAAGAAGAATCATGGGACTGGATCAATGCAAAAACACTTATCAAAAAGCGGAGACCTATGGATGCTACTGTTCTCTGAATAGGACTAATTTGATTGGATTAAGGTGTGGTCACATTAGCAAAATTTTGCAGACCAAAAAGAATCAGAACTCACTCAGAAACAGTCAACTTTCTGTTGGTCAATACAAAATTATGACTAGATATAAAATATAAAAATGACTAGATTTCATCTGCAAACATTCACTAAACATGTGACCAGACCTTAAAACTTCTAAATTTGATTGTTTGAGGGTCAATTGATTTGTAACCTCATTGTGTGTGAGATCATACCTGTGCCCCTGAGACTGGGCCGAAGGGATTGGCCGGCCGCATCACAGGCTGAGTGTACATCATGGTGGGCTGAGTCATCATGGACATGGAGCCCATTTGAGGGGGCTAGAAAGGAATAAAACCAAAGTTAAAGGAATGAAGAAACCAAGTGAGCAATGCATAATGCTTGTCACGGCTGTTTGGGACATAGCGTTTGTATCTGGAACTTTAAATACCAAAGGCTTACGAAGTTCCTCTGTTGACATCATATTTCGTTTGACAGTACCAAAACTCAGCAGAGAGGAATGTGAGCCTGTCTGAACCCACTGTTCTCATCTGATCTGACTGGAGTTACTGTTTAACTCCACCTGAGCTACATGACTCGCAGCAGACAGGAAAAGTTACACACAGAAACTTCTTTTGGTTTGGAGCAACTCATATTTTTCGAAAAGTTCTAACTCTTAAAAAAAAAAAAAAAAAAAAGCTGTGGTACATGCAAGGATTGGACTGGAGGATCCAAAATGGATGAGTCATAATAGCAGTTATGTAAGTGCGGATGCTGTTATTGAAAAGCGTAATTTAAGAGCGCCATCCTCTCTTTAAGCCATTAACCACAGCCTGCGCTGACTTCACCTGTATGGCTTACTCAACCTCTATTACTGGGTTCTATTGAGCATACTGTAAAAAAGATGGCTAAAGGACTTAAGGACAGACTCAAAGTTGATTTTAGATAGAATGCTTATGCCCCTCAGTTGAATTTAAATTCAATAAAATAAATAAAATGTAATACATAAACTTAATTATAAAATATTACAATATTAAAGTTTCTAATTATAATTTAGGTAACACTTTATATCAAGTGGCCTTAACAGCTGTGTACTTACATTTAAATTAATCACTTGGTACAATGCACTTATTGTGTACATACATACTTATATTTTAAAAATACCTGCATGTAATTACATCTGTAATTAATTTCTGTAATTACATTTTTTTTAATTTCCAATAATAATAATAATAATAATAATAATAATAATAATAATAATAATAATAATAACACATTAATATAATAATTAAAATCTAGTTTATTTTATTGAAAATAAAATTACTACTAATATATAATTAATTAATGGTATTAATATTAGGTGCTACTTCGAGATTTTGAAATAAGTCCTCTTTCATGTTTAATAAACAAACAAAAAACAAACACGCACACATATACATACACACACACACACACACATATATATACACACTCACTGGCCACTTAGGTACACCTTGCTAGTACCGGGTTGGACCCCCTTTTGCCTTCAGAACTGCCTTAATTCTTCGTGGCATAGGTTCAACAAGGTGTTGGAAACATTCCTCAGAGATTTTGACATGATATCCATATTGACATGATAGCATCACGCAGTTGCTGCAGATTTGTCGGCTGCACATCCATGATGCGAATCTCCCGTTCCACCACATCCCAAAGGTGCTCTTTTGGATTGAGTGGATTGACTGTGGAGGCCATTTGAGTAAAGTGAACTCATTGTCATGTTCAAGAAACCAGTCTGAGATGATTTGAGCTTTGTGACATGGTGCATTATCCTGCTGGAAGTAGCCATCAGAAGATGGGTACACTGTAGTCATAACGGGATGGACATAGTCAGCAACAATACTCAGGTAGGCTGTGGCGTTTTAATGATGCTCAATTGGTACTAAGGGGCCCAAAGTTTGCCAAGAAATTATCCCCCACACCATTACACCACCACCACCCTGAACCGTTGAGACAAAGCACGATGGATCCATGCTTTCATGTTCTTTACGCCAAATTCTGACCTTACCATCTGAATGTCGCAGCAGAAATGGAGACTCATCAGACCAGGCAACGTTTTTCCAATCTTCTATTATCCAATTTTGGTGAGTCTGTGCGAATTGTAGCCTCCGTTTCCTGTTCTTAGCTGACAGGAGCGGCACCCGGTGTGGTCTTCTGCTGCTGTAGCCCATCTGCTTCAGGGTTTGATGTGTTGTGCGTTCAGAGATGGTATTCTGCATACCTTGGTTGTAACGAGTGGTTTTCTATCATCTCTAACCAGTCTGCCCATTCTCCTCTGACATCAACAAGGCATTTTCATCCACACAACTGCCGCTCACAGGATATTTTCTCTTTTTCAGACCATTCTCTGTAAACCCTAGAGATGGCTGTGTGTGAAAATCCCTGTAGATCTGCAGTTTTTGAAATACTCAGACCAGCCCGTCTGGCACCAAAAACCATTCCACGTTCAAAGTCACTTAAATCCCCTTTCTTCCCCATTCTGATGCTCGGTTTGAACTTCAGCAAGTCTTTTTCACCACATCTAGATGTCTAAATGCATTGAGTTGCTGCCATGTTATTGGCTGATTAGCAATTTGTGTTACCAAGCAATTGAACAGGTGTACCTAATAAAGTGGCCGGTGAGTGAGTGAGTGAGTGTGAGTGAGTGAGTGTGAGTGTGAGTGTGTGAGTGTGAGTGTGAGTGTGTGTATATATATATATATTGTCCAATAAATAGGACAATAATAATACAATTTATTTTTATTAAAAAATAAACATATGATTATGAATTAAATTATAAGCTACTACATTAGGACTTACAACATGGGTCCTCTTTCAAGTTTAATAAATAAATAAATTATAGAATTAATAGTAATAATAGTATTACAGTAATAATAGTATAAACAATTTAAATAAAACTTAAAATATAATTAGAATGAATAAAATAAGGTGCTACATCACAATCTTATGTCCTCTCTCATGCTTAATAAACACACCAGACTATCCAGTTTTACACTAGGGGAAAAAAGGTATTTCAAGAACATGCAAAACACTACCTGATGCCCATCTTTATTTATTTATTTTTTTTAAAGCTAAGGGCTCAAAGAGGAGAAGTCAGTGTAGCCATCCCTGTTAGTGTGATGAATAAAAAAAACACAGAATAAAGAAAAAAAAAAAAAAGTCTCTAATGTTGCCCTAAGCTCAAAGAAGAGGTGCTTCGGACTCTAGAGAGCCTTTCACAGTGTTCCGCACACCCACACTGCTCCGGTGGGGACTGACAGCATGACTGCAGTCTCTGAATATACAGGAGTTGAAAAGCTAATACTTCTGACACTGATGGAATGAGTAATGCACAAATCCCCAGTTTGTACTTACCATCGCATATCCCATCATTCCTGTGGGCGTCGTGGCAGGGAAGGCCATGACAGAAGGAGCCTAGGAGGACATGTTCGGTGTTAGTACAGAAATACCACAGGTAAAACATCATCAGCTTTTTTTTTTAAGCATGAAAGGACAATTCTGCTGAACACCTTAAGTGAGAAATTTCCACTCGAGCAGCCATGAGATCACAACTACCCCAGACACGCCATTTCAGTTTCCACGTTTACACACGGTGAACAAAGGCAACTTTGTGGACTAGCAGAACGCTTTTTTAAAATTAATTTGCAAAAGATACTTGAGTCTTTTAGTTGTTGTTTTTTCTCTTCACGGAGAGCAGCTCACATCTGGGAAACATTACAGATGTCTTTACACACTCCAACCAGAGCATCAAAACAGGAATATAGGCAAGGAGATAAAGAGGAAGAGAGTGAGAAACACTGTGTGTGTGTCCTCTTCGAAGGCAGAGTGATTAGTTGCAGGTGCAGGGCTCTGGTGGAAGAGAGAAGCTCTTTGTGAAGGAGCTGTGAGATTCTCAGTAAGGCCTTCGGTAGCCACAGACACACTTTTATTTCCACTTGTGCACCATTGAAATGTGTGACAGACTCTGAATGGCCTCCTAAATTCAGCAGAGTGATTGTGACTAAACGACCAATAAATTGTAAAATAAACATTTTTACTGAATATGAACTGATGGCATTTACCCATTAACTATGACGAGTTTGATTTCGCGCTGGTATATAGGCTATAACTGATTGATAAAAGTAATATGATTTTTAATTGTTTAAATAAATGCTGTTCTGTTGGCAATTCATCAAGAAATACTGAAAAAAAAAAAAAAAAAAAAATTAGCAGCATAATTGTTTTCAATATTAACAACAATAAGAAAGGTTTCTTAAGCAGCAAATCAGCATATTAGAATATTTCCGAAAGATCATGTGACACTGAAGACTGGAGTAATGATTCTGAAAATTCAGCTCTGAAATCACAGGAGAAAATTACATTTTAAAATATATTGAAATTTTATTTTAAATTGCAATATTATTTTCACAATATTACTGGTTTTACTACATTATGACCAAATTTATACAGCCTTGGTGAGCATGGCTTATTTCAAAAATATAAAATTTAAGTGCTCAGAACAGTTTGTCCTATTTGGAGCCTAAATTATCCATTTTATAAACACATAATTCAATTAACAGGCTAATATAAAACACAACCTTGTGTGTTTTTCTGTGTACATCCCACTAAATCAGAACGGGCTGCAATGAATCTCAAGATGATGAAAGATAAATCCATTTGCAGACTTTGAGGAATCTCATTAAGATACAAAAGGTACTTCGTAGACTTTAAGCAAACAGCTCAGTTGTACGGTAATCTTTGGAGAAACAGCACCTACAGAAATGTTTGACAAGCACAAACAACTTGGCAGGAGTAAATATGACTAAATCATGCTGATGCACTGATCAATCCAGTTCAGCATACCCTGTTTAAGAAAGAAAGAACTGTCCGGTGGAAGTGTTTCCATCAGAATGTTTACCAAGGCATGACTCAAACTGTTTGATTACATACTTTATTGGACTTTGCACATTGTCCGGTAAACCCTCCGCTGGAAACACTAGCCCATTGATTCACACTAAAATGACTACAGTTGTTTGCTGATGGCGATAAACAAATGAAACCGATGAGAGAAAAGGGTAGAGAAGGAACAGAGCTGTCAGCCATGCCGAGATAACATCTGGTTAGATCAGCTCATGGGTTTCAGTGCAATTTTGGTCACTCAAACACACAAAGGTTATAAACTGTGACCAGAGCAAAGGCGGTGGGGTTAATAATCTCATGCGTTTCAGAGAATGGTTCAACTCAACGTTTTGACTTACGTATTGTGGGAAAAGCATGCCATTCTGTTTATCCCGTCGGACGAGAATGGTTATACAACGCAACAAACACAATTAGAGGGCATACAACACAATAACATCTCACATTGTGAGCTCACACAAACACATTATAAACAAAGACAAGACAATCCATTGCAGCTGTTTTTGAGAGTGGATTACAGCTCTGTTCCAAATGCTAGTGTGCTGCCTACCTAGGCAACGTTTTTAAAAAAGTAGGCAGCAGAAAGAAACGAAAATAAATAACTACTTTGCCATTAAAAACGAAACTGAACTATTTTAATGGCTACAACAGCAGCTGTGTAACTGGGGAAGGGAGAAAGAGAAAAAAGACACGGTCTCCAGTCGGATTCAGCACTTAGGCCGAGAATTCTGATAAGCTGTTGGACAAGGGCTGGACTAGGGCATATGTTTGAGGTCCATGCAGGGTTCTACTGAGCTTGTTTGGAACCAAGCTCAATTTGGTACTCGCAAGGCTGCTTTGGATGTGACTGCGCACCGCCTCTGGAGCGCACGAGTACCGAATTGCTTAAAAAGACGTGCAAATAAATAATACATTTTGTGACAATGCAACAATGACCCGATTAGGCAAGTGACAATTCTGTCAATGGTAGGCTGCTGAAAAGCGAGCAAAAGTCTTGTATCACTGCGTGAAGACGAGATGCGCTGGTGTGAAGCCCTTTGAAGAGAAAATCAAAGAGAGAAGACGCGGTACAGCTGAATCACTCAAGCTCTTTTTAAATGACTGATTTGATCTGATAGTCTGTGTGGATTTATTTACTCATCAAACCTACATGCTACAGGCTATTGAATAAATGTGTGAATATCCATCATTTTAAAGTCAAAAGCTGCGGGAATGAGTAAAACTACGCGATAGGGCCTATGCGCAATCCCGCACCAAATTTCAGGACCTGATTAAACATAATTCTATTATACAGAGTTTTGTGAAATAGATTTCCATGACTTTTCCAAAACTTTCTGGGTTTATTTATATTTCCAAAACTTTCCCATGCCTGGAAATTGCCGTTTTAAAATTCCATGACTTTTCCAAGTTTTTCATGACCGTACGAACCCTGATTAAGTTGTTAGCTTAGTCACATGCTAACTCCAAAATATAATAGAATCAACTTCCAATTTGGAAAAGTGGAAGAGAATGCCACTTGAAGTTGTACTTCCAACTAAGAAATTGTCAAACGATGTCTCGATGTCACAAGAGCATACCAGCACCAACGGAGATGTTCACGCACATGGTTAATGATAAACAGAGATTAAGATGTAAATGAAACACATCAATGACTCAAAGTTCCAACAGCACATGATAATAAAGCAGGTTAAACAAATGTTTGCAGAGACAGGAGTGTAAACAAGGTAAACTATCCTATCTATTGATAACTGTATTTACAACAAATGTTAGCATTTTCCTGGCCATTTGTCTGTATACATCGTCCAAGCATCAGGATGCTACTTTGGACACATGAAATGGAGTTTTTGTTAATGTACAGCCTTTCTATTCATTCACTTATGACGCAGTCTTAGAAAGTAGCTGCCAACGTAGATAGCAGACAGTGAGGTAGCTCATTAGGGTTTGGAACAGAGCCCATATTTCAGAATCAGTGGAGGAACTCCAGCTATTGTCTGTCTATTGGTTTATGACAGTTGTTTTCTAGAACAAGTCTCATTTCATTTGAGTCAGAGAAAGCACATATTGTTGTCCTCACCATGGTGGCAGGGTTCCATGTTGTGGTTGGAGCCGTCTTTGGTTGCCAGTTGGTTCCTCCAGTCAACTTCTTTTCACCGGGTTGACTCCAATGAATGTCACTGAGGAGGAACAGAAGAAACAACCATGATCAAGTCACTAAATTTGAAGAGAACTATGAATTTGAATTGAGATGAGCAGCAAATGTTCATACTTCTTTGTTGTTCCATTTCCAATACCGAGATCTGGAAGAAAGAGAAAACCAGTGAGGACTATGCCAGCCATTGTGAAATGCTAAATTCACTTTTATAGCATCCTAAATTAATAAATAAAATTAAATTTACTGTTCCCGATTATTAGTACCAGAATACAGAGTAGGGCTGTACAATTTGGAAAAATAAAATGTTTAACAAAAAAAGTCTGATTGTGATTTAAAAAAAAAAAAAAAGCTCAAGGTTTGTTATGCTTATTTGCAGGGCTCCACAATCTGGCCAAACATTTTGTGAATGTGAATGTGAAATATATATATATAATAAGAATAAGTAATAGTATTAGTATTGTTAATATAGTAATAGTATTGTTGTTGTTATTATTATTATTATTATTACTAAATACCATTAAAGATCTATTACTAAAGCAGCCAGTTTATAATCAGTTCTCATTACAATTGTTAAAATGGTTGACATGCTGAATTCTCAAATGCATTTCATAAGCAACCTATATTCATACCACATGAAGAGATGAGTTTGTGTGTTTGTGAATATTAATTAAATCACAGCCTTTGTGATACAATAATCACACTAAACCATTTCACAACTTCAGTTTTTTTCCCCCTCCAATTAATCGTGTAGCCCTAATACAGAAGGTTCTTTGTATGATATAACAAGAACAGGACACTTACTTCCCACAAGGTTGGCAAGGGAGGAATCCAAGTCATCAGAAACCAGTTTACCTGGCAGTTGGGCACTGGGCGTCAAGCCCTGGTTGGGAGAGGCCACTGTGGGTTTCAGGATGCCACCTAAAATATCATCTTAAACAAACAGAGGAGAGGGAATGGGAGAGGGATAAAAGACGCAGACAACACACAAACATAAAAAGCGCAATTAGGTTGGGTGGAGCGAGAGGCAGCCGCCCTTGAAGCAAACGTTGCAGGTCTGAAAGTGAAAGATTGTGGGTAAAATCTTGTGAAGTCAACTCACCCAGACATGCAGTGCCATGCAAAGCCAGCGGCCCAAATAGATCAAACCACACAGTGAGAGGAGAGAAAGAGGACAGAATGAGGAACATCTCAAAACATGACTGAGCAACTTATGGTGGTCTTATCTTACATGACACAGGCTCACATTTAAAAATGCTTACAAATTCAAGTCAGCTTCTGTTGTTTAGTATATTTGCATGGAAAAAATGGATATATTTTAACAACAACAAAAAAAATGTTTGTCATTTTAGAGGCAGATTTTTTTTCCTTTGTAATAACATGCATAATGAGACCAAGAATACATAGTGGGACAGTGAATTTTCAATTTAGCGTTGATTTCTTAATTGAATTGTGTTGCAAGCTGGATCCAAACCTGGGTCGTCCATGGCTCAATGTTTTAGAGCACTAAACCTTATGCCACATCTCCAAAATAAGATACACTGATTTCAAACCAATCATGGGTTTAAATTAAAACTAATACCCAATGAAACCAAGATTCAAGCAATTTAAAGCTTCAGGTGGTTTAATGAGAAGCTTGGGTGTGATTTGTGTGTTTAAAAAGCAAGTTCTAAACATGCAGTATTGAGAACATGACACAAAAGAGATCAACACATTATGATCTCTTTTCTTAGAAAAAATACCACAGCAAACTTCTAGAAGAACGAAAAGTGGTCATATAACCATTTTCACATGCTAGTTTAAGTCTGTCAGCTTAAACATGGTCCAATCAACGACTCCCCAAAACACATTGACCTTCAGCAGTGAGATGGATGTGAAGGATCATGTGTGGAGAAAAGCAGTGAGTGAGCTGCAGCAACTGGGTTAACTTCTCTCTTACCAGCTGAGTCTGTGTTGTTGGTGGCCGACTTATTGCCGAATACGGAGTCAAAGTCGACATTAAGGCCTGTCGAACTGGGAGGCTGGGTGGCGGGAGGTGCAGAGAACCCTGTGTTAAAGGAAATAAGGTCAGACTTAAAAAAAAAAAAAAAAAAAACACCACAGACTGTTTCACCTACACAAGTTTGAGGAATGCCAGAGAACAGCAATTTCAAAACAGTGGTTAATGTTTTCTTCCAGTTCACGTGTGATACATAATTGGCATCATTAATTTAAATGGATCAATTCTGTCGTAGTCGACAGACTTCCAAAAATGCCAGCTGTCGGACTGGGTTAGCCCACGGCAAATGACTCATACTTCCCACAACATGTTTGTAGTTACAAAAGCAGCCATGTAAGTTCAACCAACAACCGCATCTGCTGCATCATGCCAACTTATCCTGTCAGATGAAAGTTTTTCATTTCATTCCACTTCTTCAATATAACAGTAAAGTTTCATCTAGTAACCTAGTATGAGCCATTTGAGGTAAAGTAACTAAAAATAAAAAAAGTTAAATAGAAATAAAAAAAACAATAATAAAAAAAAGACAAAAGCACATAAAATTCCTAAAACTGTGTACAATTAGACTGAAGATTGAAAATATAAATAATACAAAAAATTAAAAAAAAATAATTTTCATATATTTGGAATTTACATTAAAATTAAACTGACAAAAATATTTTAAAAGAAAATTAACAATGAAAGCTGAAAACACGTTAAAAACTTAAACTGTGAGCCACATTTCTGAATTGACTTATTTGATAAACCATTTCCGACCAACTCAACAAAACCGCACCTGCGAAAGGAAAGAAAAGGGAAGAGAGCTGAAGGACACACAAAGAGAGAGAGACAAGCTGGAGGGACGGCACCTACCTCCGAATAGTCCAGCTACAGCAGAGGGCTCAGAGTGGAAGAGAGGAGTGTTAGGGTAGGCAGCCGGAGAGCAGAACGAGTCTGACAGGCCAAGAAACAAAAGCACAGGAAACCAGAAATGAGAAAATTAGTGAAGAGAGACAAAATTAATAAAAATAATAGCGAGGGGGATATAAAGCCTGCATACTCTAAATTCAAGTAAGTCAAGGGTGGAATTAAAACAAAATAAACTTAAAAAGAATAAAGGTACTAAGAATAATTTGGGGTGAAAAGCATTTGGAGGGGAAACCACGGGGTAACGCCATTATGTTTCCTGAGGTCAGAAAACATACATCGCACTGGGACGTCTGTACCTGAGAGGAAGCAGCCCATCCGAGCAGAGGGCTCGACGGGTGATGCAACGGAACAGCTCGAATCAATAAAGGGATTGTAATTATCTGGAGAACCAAGAAACGAAATTGACATTTGGGAACAACTTTAAAAACTTCACACTCTAAGGATGGGAAAACTTAAAAAAAAAAAAAAAAAAAAAAGGGTAAAAGGAAAATCCAAGAAAGGCAGCAAAGCACAACCAAGCAAATTTTTGAGTAAGGTGGTCCAAAGACCATTGCACAGACCTTCAGAAAACCAACAAAAACAATTAATTGAGGTTTAGTGTGGGTAAAAAGGACCACCAAACTCAAATAGGGTATTAATTTGTACTTGATAACAGCCATTCTCACTCTTGATCACACTCATGTATTGATATTAGACCAGCATTACCCTCCATAAAAGCCAACTCACCATAATACAGCTGTACAAACACAAACGCTCTTTACAGTAGCAACAAACCATCTGTCCGTCACTCTCTCAAATATGTTATTGTTCGCTCTGAGAACATAATAAAGTCCCTAGTGTAAAACAAACTCACAGAAGCTAGACTTCCTTTATTGCTTTTACACAATCATAGAAAGGCACACACATAAACACACACAGTGTTTCAAAACCTAGGCTGTGTTCAGAATAGCATACTACCATACTTTTTACATTTATTTTGCATAGTGTGACAGTTTTCACTGTATCCCACAATGCAGTGTGCTCAACCTGACCTTGTGTTTCCAATGTGACAAAAGAATAGGAAGTAACAATTTTTGATGAAACTGCCACAATTTCATTTTTTTTCTAGACTCACAATTAGATTTGTTTAAAGTTTATTTGTTTAGTTATTTCAATTACAGACACCTTTTAATTTTTTTCCAATAAATCAAGAAGTAGTTCGGCTTCAAAAATGCATGCAATGTCTTAAAGCATGTAATAAAATCTCTTTAGTTTAGGGACCAATTCTAACTATTAACAAGCTGTTATTAGCATGCATATTACTTGCATACTGGCTGTTAATACTTATAAAGTACATATTAATGCCTTAAATTTTGAAGTACGGTAACATTGTAATGTTACTAAGAATTACTAATAATTCTGTATGACGTTTTATGCTGAATAACAAACTTTTTCAAACGCTATTTTATTAATTAAAATATAAGTATCATTCATTTAATTTATTGTGTTTTTCAGGCTATACAGTGCATTATGCAGTAGGCTAGTATTCTATTTTGAGTTGCCTACACAGACAGCATTTTTGGGCATTACCAGTGCATTTGAGCTTTTGAGTTAGACACTGTCAAAAATACTGTCTAGGCAGGCAGCTTCCTAGGTTTTGAGTACACAGCCGGTATGAACTTGAGACACATGTATCAGATACTTTAAGGGTTACTCAGGTCACGCCGCTTCTGCCCAGTGGGTCTTTGTACACTTGATGCGGTGGAGCATTCAGGACAAAAATGAGAGTGGAGGGAAAACAGACCGGCACGCAGCAGGCAAAAGAAAGCAAACAGTGCACTACATGAGAGAAAAGAACAGCCGTTTACCACCAAACATTTCATGACTGGGTGTCCTAGAGGAAAAACTAACAGCATCTGAAGACACAACAGGCAGATGGACAGGATCAACAACTGGTTTTGTAAGGAAAGGATTTAAGTTTGGAATGGAGTCGTCAACAGCCTCTGTAGACGTGAAAGGATCTACACGGCCAAAGACAAGACAGAAACAGAAAATAACAGGAAAAAGGTTAGAGAGAGACAGAGAAAGCATGCAAACACAGACTAACAGACAAATGAAGTGGAGTCTGTTTGGTCTAGACTCTTTCAGATGTAAATAAACTACCACTGCACAAGACTGAATGAGACATCCGACATGGAGTGTAATGAATATGTAACAAATCATGCATCTAAACTAAATGGATACGAATGATTCTTTGAATCATGACTAATATTAGAATTTGTAGAACTTCAGTCTGATATAAAGTTTTAGAGTTCTAAAATATATAAATATTTAATTTAATATTTATTTTATAAACAATATTAAATATTACTATTAAGTTAGTTAAGTGTTATTAGTAAGCTTTAAAGTTGTTTACATTACTGGCTGTGCCAAAGGTTCTGTAACCTATAACCTGATTTGAAGACAAAAAAAAAAAAAAAATGATACACATGCAATTATATATATTTTTTTACAACTTTAAATTCTTTGACGTCATATTTTCTTAAAATAAATTTTCCCAAAATCCAATGTGAAGTTTAAAAACATTTCTGAACATCTCAGTATACCTCTCCTCTTCATTTCCAATATGAACATGTTAAATTAATTTTAAAGGATTAGTTCACCCTAAAATCAATTCTGTCATCATTTACTCACACATCGTCATTCCAAATCTTGGAATATGTTCCACAAGTCGAAATGATCAGTTTTACGAGGCTGGATCAGTTTGGATTATGACAGCCCTAGTTTTCATTTTCTTCAATTATATAAAGGAGTGCGGCAAATGGTGTGTTCCACAGAAGTATGAAACTCATGTGAGCTTGGAACGACATAAGGATGAATAAATGACTACAGAATTATCATGTTTAGGTAAGTTATTCCTTTAAAAGTGGTAGGACATGACAGCAGAGGTGTTAGACAGTGTGTAGCGTACTTAAAACTCCAAAGAGTTTCAAGCTAATACATCTGTGAAGGTTGCTGAGTGTGTGTTACGCAGTATAATTCAATAAACACAGAAAGCTGCAGGCTTTTAATGGTTCTGCCTGACTAATATCGGAAACCAATATGATATCAGTTCTGCCACGTTAAATATCATGTTACACACCCTATCAGCACTTTCAGATAAAAATTAGACTCATTTAACAGACTTTACAGATTAGATGTTATTTAGACAAATAAAATGCATGCACTAAGAACATGGATAGCATCATGGATAAAACTCAAGAGGGAACTTTCATTTCTTCGGTTTTGATTACAGAGGAGAAGATAGTGTTGATGTAAGCTCTATTTCAATCAGATGCATATTAATGCAGAGTTCCTGTGGTGTGGACCGCTCACCTCCCCATGTGTTGGCTAAAGGCAGGCCGGTGGAGAGAGGCAGGGAGGGCTGGAACGTGGGCTGCAAGTCCAAAAGATCGTTCGGCACCTTCGGAGTACTGGAGCCAGACATGCACCAAGACAAACACAGACACGCACACAGGAATTGCATTAATGTCTTCCATAAAACGGCAGTCTAAGGGCCAAGAATTTCTCAGTTATATGGCAAAGACAAACTTGGCACGTTGATTTCAAGTGCTTAAAGTGGAGACTTAGGGAGTTGGGGGAAATTCACAT
>JAFVLL020043411.1:84711-96946 GCA_021397915.2 Tor tambroides
CTCAGATCAAAATTCAATACTTCAAGGAGATTAAAATATAAACCTAAGAATTATGTAACTTCAAAGAAACACAACAGGTAAAAAAACAACAACAACAAAATAAGCATGAAAATGTACTTTGTACAATATCTTTGTATATAAATTGCAGTAATATAGCCTTTAAAGAATGACTGAGATATGAAATGTTGATTTCTAGATGGCAGCAAAAATTTCAGCATTAAAAAAAAGCTCAAAATCCCTCTCACTTGGAAAAGCTGCACCAAACTTTTACCCTGTCACAAAACTCCCTGAATCACCTCTCTCCCACACATGCTCGGCACATCCAAAAGTCGCACACACTCACTGAATGCAGAGCATGAGGAAACCAACCCCCTCACATACTAGAAAGTTCAAAATTAACTGCTTGAAAATCACTGTACCTGCTGGCGGCCGTGGAGTCTTTGACCTTTTTCCCCTCTAATGAAGCCAAATGCTGCTCAAGGGCATCCAGAAGGCTACTGGGGGCCTGAAGGTATGGAAACATTAGCTTACAGGACAGTACAAACACACACAGACCACAAATATACACACGCAACATATATTGGTGACTGATTTAATTAGGGGCACTTTTGACTACTTGAAATCATGAAAAAAAAAAATCTCTTGAATGTTTTAGGACGTGATATATTTAACATGGATGATACTCAGTGACTTTACTATGAACAACCCTTCACTGAATTTTGAAATAATATTTTTGATGTTGTACATCATTGCAATAACATTATTATTTGATATTTTTCAAATTTTAGAGAAAACTTTTAATAAGCCTTGGACTTGATATAAATAAACTTATTTAACAAATTTAAAAAGTTAAATAAATACAGAAATAAAACAATAAAATCAAAAAGAAATTAATAAAAGTGAATTTTTTATGATTAATAAAATTACATCGTGCTCACATCTCTTTTCTTTACATTAGAGCTAAATAGATTGGTTTTTAATGTTTTCCAAAAGCGTCTCGCATTATGATAATGACAATAATAAAGAATCACTGTCCATATTATATTATCAAAAAAGTATAAAATGTTCACAAATTCTTAATGAACTGAAAATCTAATTTCTAAAAGATTGCTTTTCTTAATAAAAAAATACTATACACACAAAGAAATATAAATATTAAAAACATACTACAGACAAAAATGTCCCCTTAAGTGAAGATTCACTGCTGTACAAAAACACAAATAGCATGCAAAGTCAGATAGCATGCAAAGGTACAAACCAAAAGCTCTGAACACATAGAGAGAAGAGAGTGAGATGCAGGTACTTACACAAACTGTAAACTGAAAACGGAAAGATAAGGAAAGATACAGAATATAAAGGCGGTCGTTTAACAGAGGCGTTTTCAGAAACTACAAAAACGTTAAGAAGAATAAAAACAAACCCAAAAATCTTGTAAACTTTACATAAAATATGTAGAAGAACTATTGCTTTACGTGAAAAAAGGCTTCTTTAATATAGCCTATACAAAAAGACTTCTGCATACATATAAAAGGTGGGGATCAAACATAAATGTTTAAGAATCCAATCAAAACCCCATATTAACTAGGCATGACTCTGTCTGAATTTTGAGGGGAGCCTGTACCCTCTAATTTTATGATTCTGGTATCCTTTTCAAAAAATAATCATTTCCTTGTTAACAGTGTCTCCTTAACCCACAAACAAGTAAAAAGCTAATTGCCGAAAAGAAAAAGCAAGCATATGAAATCGGACCTAAACCTAGACCTGAATATTGTCTTAAACCTGTAAGCTGCCCACAGCATCACACCTTTATGTGCTGTATGAATCAAGCATTAAGGACAGGACAATTAGAATAGCTTCCCCCACCAGTGTCATGCAGAGATGTCCGCATGCGTCGAGCACTGCAGGCCTGCGGTTTGCAGCCGCACTGCACAAGCAAATTAGTTGCAGTTCTAGAACTCTCGGATGACTTTTCCTATAACTCATGTTACGTATTGAGATTTCTAAGTAACTGCAGGTTAGAGAGTTCTACAACTTGCACTTGTTTGGATCTAATACAGCCGTGCAAATTTGGCTGAGGAGCTCAAGCCGTATCTTGCAAAATAAGGGCAGAGTGACAGATAAGTAGCTGATAGGCAGAAGGGAAAGCAAGTCAGTGTAAGTTTTTCCTCCAAAAAAAAAAAAAAAATTAATTAATCAATAAATTTTTGTCCTCACCTGTGATAGGTCTGGTATGTCCCCTCGGTCGATTCCCACTTGCTGTAATAAGCAGAAAAGAGCTGGTTAATGTGTGTCCCATGTGTATTTGCTTATTACAAAAGCAAACAGATTGCGCTGCCTTACCTCTGCCACTTTGAGAAACTCTGAGATTCTCGTCATTCGAGTGAGGAATTTCTTATAAATGTCCAGGCCTTCTTTACACTGGGCTTTCTTCATGTCAAAGTACTTCTCTGCACATGGGAAAAGGTATGAAGTCAGATTGTGAGATGGCTTTGCATTCCCACCACATTTTAAGGGGGCTTGCATTTTGCTCTGAGACTTCACCAGGCCAAGTTATGCTTGGCATCTGTCGGCACAACATGACCCGAAGCCACTCTCACTAGTATGTCAGCCTCTCACAGAAAATCTCATCCAACATGCAACCACTGAACGGAGCCAACGGATGCAGCTCAGCCCCTGAACGGAGCCATCCAACACAAACATTCTAAGCAGGGCTGCTCGATTTAGTAAAAATATCATATTGCAATTGTTTTAACAAAAACTGTGGTAGCGATTTAAATAGCGATATGATAATCTGATATTTCTGCTGCTTAGATATCAAAAATAAGAAGGAAGTCAATGGGGACCAACAACTGTATATCTTCTTTTGTGTTCACCATAAAAAAAAAAAAAAAAAAAAAATATATATATATATATATATATATATATATATATATATATATATTATACAGGTTTAGAATGACACGAGGGTGAGTAAATGACGACAAAATTTTTAAATTTTGGGTGAACTATTCCTTTAAGTCTGAATGGAACCGAACTCAAGCCTCTTTGCAGCAGTGTTAATTTTGGCAGGCATTTTTTATTTAGTCTTAGTCTATCTTGAGACGAAAATGCTTAATAGTCTTAGTCACATTTTAGACTTTCATAGTTTTAGTCGACGAAAAGTCATTGCATTTTTGTCTACTTTTAGTCAAACTGCAGTTACCAACATTTATTTTGGTAGCTATTTTATATGTAGTCTTCAAACAAAAATAGTCATTAATTCTTCTCTCTTTATACCAAATCAATTAAGCTTATGAGAAATTTGAATCAAGGATTGAATTTGGGAAAAACTGGAATAAATTGTCATTTTTTGGTAGAGATACAAATTAAACTTGTTTTTCAGATACAGTAGGTTTACTTAAGTATACATATATTTAACATTATTTGTTGGCTCACATTAATGACACAGATAGGTATTTAATTAGGAATGCTGTCCATTTAAGACGGATGCATGTAATACTGACACACATTCAGTTTTCACCCACCTGTTTACGCTCACTTAAGCCATAACCGACTGTATTTACGTGAGATACTCTACATGACAGACATTTGGATTGCTGTGGTTGTATTTGAGCACTGAGAACTGATCGCCCACTGTATGAGAACTAGTGGAGTGTGGCGCGAGAGAGCACTTCTATCAGCGCGATACTGCCTATCGTGCCTCCACTAACTTTAAGTTAATCGACAAAGAATTGCGACTCCCGGGAAAAAACCGTGACGTCTGGTCACCCTATCCCTTCAGGTGCTGAGGCCACTGTTTCAGATCGCTAGTTCGCGTTTTGGTAGCCTATCCGTCCACTGCGGCTGCCATACTGAGACTAGATACGCAAACGCCCCTCATCTGATTGCAATCCAATGACAGGGACGCACATTTTGAAAGACAAGACAGTTAACTTAGCCTATAGCAGGGGTGGGGAACGTTGATCCTGGAGGGCCGGTGTCCCTGCAGAGTTTAGCTCCAACCCTAATCAAACACACCTATACCAGATAATCAAGGTCTTCAG
Organism: Tor tambroides; assembly: GCA_021397915.2. Lineage (NCBI taxonomy): Eukaryota > Metazoa > Chordata > Actinopteri > Cypriniformes > Cyprinidae > Tor > Tor tambroides. Next base: position 88,755 of record JAFVLL020043411.1, read on the forward strand.
GATGCAGTTAGGTATTTTTTTCCAAGGCTTTTCAGGGTTGGAGCTAAACTCTGCAGGAGAGTGGCCCTCCAGGATCAACGTTCCCCACCCCTGGCCTATAGGATGTATTTTGAATGTCCGGTAGTCCTCAAATAACATTCTAGTCCCGTTTCGTCTAGTTAACGAAGACGCGGCATAAATTTTGTCATCAGATATTAGTTTTAGCTCATCAACGTCTCGTTTTAGTCACAGAAAAAAGGTTCGTTAACGAATGTTTTGCCGTCGTCGTCTTTGTTGACGAAATTAACACTGCTTTGCAGACGTAAATGTGAACGGGGTTAAAAAAAAAAAAAAAAAAAAAAAAAAAAAAAGGACCCAGATCTCTGCATTTACATTGTAGCTGAGCTTAAAGTGGACTAAAATGGACTCTTATTGTTTAGAACCTAGTATACTGAAGTATATTTTTTTACCAAGTTTAATCACGCTCTCTAGCTAATCATCACTTCAAGTTGAAATTTGTTCAGCGCATTGCTAGTTTTACTGCACTGAACACTGACATTGTCCTTACTTGGCTCAAAAATACATTCTGAGACTATTGATATGTACAGGAAGGGTTTGTTTTATGAGTTACAGCTAAATAAGCTGTCATAAAACAGTGACGAGTCAGGGTCAGAGTCCTATGCAGCTGTCGATGAGTGGGCTGATACTTTAAGTTCAAAGGTCTCTGTAAGAGGAACCAACAGTAGAGATAACTGGTAAAAGCCAATATGTAGGACAGCCCACTTTAAGTTTGGAAGGCTCAAGCAGGATAACAGCTCACCAAGCAAGTTGATGATCCCTTCATTGTAGGCCGCAAACAGACGGATGGCGTCTTTAAACAGAAGCATGAATGCAGCGTTAATGACCCCATTTGTGAGCTCGTTGGAATTTACCTGTCGAAACAAAATAAGCCAAACTTAATTTGGTTGGAGATGATTATGCTGCAACAACTGAAAACCAATGCAATTACGAAAAAACAAATGGAAAAGACCACTGAAGAAAAATCAAGCCATAAGTACATACGGAACTTAAATAAGTCTAGCTGTTGTGATCATAAACTCACGTTGAAGTCGAGGAGTGCATCCATCTGGTTTTGGATGATAGGGATGGTCTTTAGGAGCTTCTCTGTGTTCATAGTTCTCATTACGCCATCCGCCCTTTGACAACAAAAAAGACAACCAGTTCAATGAAGAGTTATCATTTTTGGGTGAACTATTCCTTTAGAAAACGGACTTACCCTCTTTTTACTTTCGTGAAGTCGAAAGCCACTTGTCTGTATGAAACTGCCTTTTCGTTCAGGTAGCGGCTGTACCTCCGGATGAAGGTGGACATGTCATAACCTGCACGCAAAATAGAGCATGCTGTTTTTTGAGTTCACAGTGACCCTCGGGTTGTTGAACTTAGTCATACAGAAGACTGTATTCTTGTGTTCTTATTCTAGACATTTAAAAACATGAGTCTTTGAGGTACTTGTTGAATTCTAAGCACAATGATTGTGACTCATTTTAAATGCTCAGAGGCAAAAAAACATTCTGGTTTCCAAAGGGTTAGTACAATGCATGACACAGCCTAGAACCCGTCAAGATTTATCAGACTCTGCCAAGTATCTGCCAACATATTTTAAATATGAACATTATATTCTACAACAATTACGTGAATATGAGAGCACTAAGACATATATTTTTGTCAAATGATTTCATCTTCAGTAGTTAAAAAGTTTGATCCATGGACTCAATGTTAATGGAAGTCCCTGTATGGCAATTTAAATGCTTGCATATTTTTACTAAAACAATTAATTTCAGATAAAAATTTATAAATTTCTTGTATTAATTTAGCAATAATAATAATAATAATAATAATAATAATAATTGTATTTTTCTATAAATTGATTTTTTTTATTTTATTTTAACTTTTTAACTTTATTTGTTTTAACATTTGTTTTATGGACCTGAACGAAAGGGCTCTTGGTCAAAATAACACAATATAACAATGTAACATATGCAAACAAAAACATACAAAAGTCATTTAATAGTTAATCAAACATTTTTTAGCCTTCTAATAATAATAAAAAAAAAAAAAAAAAAAAAAAAAAAAAAAATTATATATATATATATATATATATATATATATATATATATATATATACATATACATATATACACACACATATACATACACACACACATACACTTTTTTTTCCCATGTACTTCTTCCCCAGCTATATTATAATGGCTATATTACCCAGCAATAACAATTTGTACTGTATGTTAATTCTTGTTTAATATGAAAATAAAATACAAAAACTTTGTCATGTTCAAACTTAAGCCTTCTGATAACGTTCAGTATATATTGATACATTAAGTATATTTTATTGCCCAGCTATATTATTATATATGTGTTGTAATAATGAAAAAGTACTAAAAACGTACCCAGCAATAACGAAAAGTACTAAAAAAGTAGGATAAAAGGTGAAGTACTGCAAGGTGCCTCAGGAAGAAAATCTGAGCCAGGAAGTTCTAGCCATTTTCAGAAAACGGGCCCAGAGTTCTTCTTGAAAGACACTCCAAACTAGAGTCTCGCTGTGCTGATTCCCCTGCTGCCTTCTTTGAGTGCTGGCTGCCAGGCAGCTTGTTAACATGGGAAAAGCCTTGGGTAAATAAACCCACTAGTGCTTTATTTAAGCTGAAAGTCGGCCACATTGCTGAACAGGTCCCAAAAGGGAGTTCAGGGAGAGAAGCGGAGACAGACAGACAGACAGAGAGAGAGACAGGACCTCATGCTTCTACTGCCCAAACCCTCCAACACCACATTTGACCATGACTAACATGAAAATGATAAAACTGAAAACACAGTGCATGTTCTATCAGCTCCTCAAATATTCATCATGTCTGCATTTGTCTTGGGTTTGGACGCTCATGAAAATGGATGACACAGCTGGGATGTGTTTGGAAAAACAGAATGACTAATGAAGTGTCAAGCTGAAAGCACCTACCTTGTAACCCGCTTTTGTCCAAAAAATTACTGAGGTTGAATAATGTGTTCCTGGAGGCCAGATATTGTACAAATCTCTGTCAACATGAGGAACAAAGAGTTCGGATTTCAGTTTATTTTGAAGTTAGTCACCATCCAAATAAACAGTACTGTCAAAGCCACAAGGGTAAAATTGATTGTCTGTGGCACATGTGCCGGTTTAACTGCTTTAGCTTAACCAAAACCATGATTAAACACTGCTGAAAATACATAGAGTTAAAGGATTAGTTCACCAAAAAAATGTAAATTTGGTTATTTACTCACGCTCATTTCATTTCAAACCTGACTTATTGTCTTCCATGAACATAAAAGATTAATCTTGGCCAATGTTTTCAGTAAAATCAAAGTGAACGGTGAATAAGGTTGTAATTTTATATAAGGTTTATATAAGGTTATATAAGGTTTATATAAGGAATAAGGTTTGCCATTTTAAAACTGATAACCCCCAGGATTGATTGATTTTTGGATTGATTGATTGATTTTGTAAAATAAAACGTAATAAATACACTTAAAAGTTTTTAAAAAAGTGGTCAGCATATTTCTCAATTAAAATAAGATGTTTAAATGTGTTCAGGATATTTTCAAAAAATAAATGTAGAAAATAGATGTAAAAAATAATTACAATAAATAAAACAAATTAAATAATTAAAAACAAATAAAATACAAAAAATATATAAATATTTTGATAGTTTGGGAATAAGACTTTTTTCTTTTCTTTTCTTCCATTTTTAATTTTTGAGTGAACTACTCCTGAGTTCAGTGTGCACGTATTTAATCAAGCTATAGAGCTCAAGCTAAAGGTTATAAAAGTGTACAAGAGCATGTGTGCATGTAGGGAAGCTGACCTCATTGCCGTAGACCATAATGTGGTGTGTGGTGATGAGGGATTTGAACACGACCACCCAGCTGGTGTTGGTGGTGCGCTCGAAAAGCGTGTCGGCCAGCTGAGGGATGTTCACATTCATCTCATTGGTGCACTGGATCAGATCTGTAAGATAGAGTTGAAGGAAGTCAGTGTGTTTATAATTCAAACTGTCATCACGTCACAGCCTTTGTATTTGGACCCTAAATAACTTAAACACTGTTGGTATGTTAACTTTTTTTGAATCCTTCCAGTTCAGACTCCCTCAAAAGGCTAGTAGTCAACTTATTATATTAGAATGATTTCAAAAGGATCATGTGACACTGAAGACTGGAGTAATGGCTGCTGAAAATTTAGCTTTGCTATCACAAGAATAAACTTCACTTTAAAATGTATTAAAATAGTAAACAGTCATTTAAATTGCAAAAATATTACATTATTACATTACTACTGTATATTGCTATTGTACATAATACAATTTTAAATAACAGCAAATAGATGTACTCTATTACGTAGATGATATTAGTTTTATTATTTATTAAATTTATTAGTTATTACTCAATTCACAAAAAAATAAAAAATAAAAAATAGATATTCACAAGTTATAATCTGACAAGGACCTCAAAATTGCCAAATATTGGCCAAAACTGGTTCTAAACAGACCGATTGTGACAAAGTTCATTGGTCCAAAATCCCATTTCCACATTTTTTAATTTTAAGTTAAGTTTCAAAAGGTTCTGACTGGCAGTGTTCATCTCATCAACAAAATGGAACAAAATGACAATAAGTCATCAGAAATAAGACTTTTTTTTCCAAGTTCATAATTTTGCACAGTATCATCAACTACAACTATTTAAGTTTACAAAAATTATTTAATTGTTATTAGGCCATTAAAAAAAAAAGTATCAATACAACAAAATATTGACTAAACAGATAAGACAATTTATCAGAATGAATTAAAAAAAAAAAAATATACATATATAAAAACTACTTGATGCAGTGTGAAACTTCTGTAACCTCCTGCCACAGTTTCCAACGTTGTGACATTTTAAAAGTCGGTTAACCTATTTATTGTAAAAAAAAGCCACTGTTTCCAGAGAACCGTCTAACGCTGTGGACGCCTGGACGGTGTTTGATTCTAAGGTGCCTCCGCTCAGTGTGTTAGCATTCAGACAGCGCTGACATGGTGTGAGTGAGAGACATGCATTGATATCCTGTGCTTTATTAGTTCTTTGGCTGGACTCCACAGCCATCTGCACTCCGAGAGCGAGAGCGGGATCCCTCAAGGCTTTCTCTACACCACCGACACTGTGAGACTCATTCAGGGTTGCAGCTTATCATGCCATTCATGAAGCCTCCCACAGACAGCGAGGGAGGACACCGCTGCCTCTCTCCGCTGGGAATCAAGATCCGAATGGGATTATATCATCGTGAAGTTTTCTGGATTCAAATGACGGAGAAACCACTTCTAGACCTCCTTAAACGAAATGAATGCACCACTCATCGTTACAACCCCTTTCAAAGACACAAGAGTAATTACACACTCGCCAACAAATTGCCGCCCAATATTAGTGCATACATGACCTTTTGAAGTGGGGATGTGAAAATATGCTGCACAGCAAGCATGGGTGGTCTACAGAATGCCCTCTCTTTTACAGATAACATCCACCATTTAAACCTGCACAAAGGCTTGGCCACGTGACAACAAAAGACTTTTCAGAGCCAACACAAAACGCCTGCACCAAGCATGACGGTGCTGCGAACGCACACTTCCACAGGGCTTGAGCGAAAGATCAAAGCCAGAAGACGGCGTTTAATGGTGTTACCATCCTACTCCAGGGTAACCGGACACTGACGGATTTACCTTACATGCCCTGATGTAGCCAACAACACATCAGAAAGGAGGAATGAGAGATCTGTAGGACTCTTTCCCAATCAAGAGCCACCCAATGTGTATCTCTTTCTCCCTGGAGTGGAGACAGACGTGACTGATGGTTCAGTTTATTTGCTTCTATAAAATGTTGAAAGAATAGGTTGATATTAAATGGAGAGTTCACTCAAAAATGAAAATAATGTCTTCATTTACTCACCCTCATGTTATTCTAAACCCGTATACCTCACATGAACTCTTTTGGATTTGAAATATAGAGCAAAAAATGGTGTACTTATAAGTTGTTTTGCATCTTTTTTAAATCTTGAAAGCTCTAGCCTCTCTTAGCTGTAAATTCATGTGGATAAAAAGCTCTACAAATGTGTCCTTTTGAAAAAACAATGTCATACGGGTTTAAAACAACATATGGGTGAGTAGCCTAAATCATCTTCATTTTCTAGTCCTTTAAAACATGACTTGCGCTTGTAAACATACAAATGAGACACTGTTATGTTATAAACTATTAATAGAGAAAGATATGTTTAGTTTAGACTAAAATATTCACCCATCCAATGATTATGGTGGAAATATGCAAACCTACACCACTAAATATCCATTTCCTCATGGTTATATAATATATTTGGGTCAATGACATGACTCAGTTTGTCCAAATGTAATTTGCTAATACTCCAGATTAGGGAACACATATTCACTATTAACTAAGAGCTTAGCCTTAATAAACTCCTAATTACTGCTTTTTGATAGTAAGTAAGGTAGTCATTGTAATAATTGTGTTTAGGTATGAGGTAGGGTTAAGGGATCTAGAACATGTCAAGAACTATTTTTGTTGTCAGGTGATAAAAAAACAAACAAAAACTAAACAACATAAAACCCTGTAAAACCTCATGGTACTCGTCAATGTGCACTGAAGACTAACACGGAACAGAAGAAATTGTTGAATAAACTTGTTATTGTTGTTTTCTTTGCACACAAAAAGTATTCTTGTAGTTTCATAAAATTAAAAAAGGAACGACTGTTGTCACATGAACTATTCTAATGATGCAGGGTCAGAAAGCTTTTGGATTTCATCAAAAATATCTTAATTTGTGTTCCAAAGATGAACAAAGATCTTACGGATTTGGAATGACATGAGGGTGAGTAATTAATGATAGAATTTTCATTTTTGGGTGAACTATCCAATCCCTTATAGATCTCAGGCATCCTTATTGTCAATGACCCATTTGCAATTTATAGGAAGTGTCATTACCATGAGAGCATCACTAATGTTAACAATAACCAGGAAAATTGTTGATTGCCAAGGGACATTGATCTTAATGCTAGTGATGGGTTGGGCTGCATACTGTCCTATTAATGCACTGTACGCCAGAAAAACATGGAGGAAAAAAAAAAAAATACATAAATTTTCTTCTGTTGACAAAACTAAACAGATGGATGGCGTTCATGGAGCAACAATGGACTATAAGACCTAATGGCATCACTACGGTGTAATGTGTCCTGAGCCTTCAAATACCATTTTCTTTTGTTAAATGACAGGAGAACAGAGTGGACTCAGCAACAGGATGCTGCAAACTTCCTACAGTTCATGACAGGAAACGGATTCGACATGAATCCTTTAAAATGCTCAGTCATTAAACAAGCTGATGATGGAGATATCTAGACTCTCTGATCCCTCAAGTACAGAAATCAGGTAAAAACAAACAGTGATGGAGACGAGCGAGGCCGACAGAGTTTTTTTTTTCTTTTTTCATCACAGCTCTGGTCCACTTCAGGCAGACCCATTTGTGAGGGCAGAGGACAGGAAACCATTAAGTGAATGATTGCTCCCCTGATTCGAAAGCTTTAACTCGCAGACAGATAGAAGACAGCATCCTCTGCATCACATAACCGCGGTACACAAAGGGCTGACTACCTGCAGACTAACCTGGCCAGGCAATGAATAACCAGTAATAAAGGTCAAAAATGCAAAGATTTGGTCAAAAGGAACTACTGAGACAAGTCTTTCATAATATATATTGCATGTATTATTTATAATAGCAATATCTAGTATATAAAATAATTACAGTGATATAAAAATACAGATGCATGAATGTTACACATAATAAAGTGCAAATCACTTCCCAAAACATATTTTATCCAGACAATATTACTTCCCATGAAGGCCATGTGGTTAACATCAGACCAGCACAAGCAGAAGCAAATATCATGGCAAAAAAAATGCCACATGTACAGAGTGCATTCACAGAGCTCACTGGCCAGAGGAAGGAGAACATACATATCTGAGCTGGAATGCAGGCTTGACTTCACAATCCAGAGCATGCTGAGGAAGTGGATGGAGAGAGAGAGAGAGAGAGAGAGAGAGAGAGAGAGAGAGAGAGAGAGAGAGAGAGAGAG
>JAFVLL020043411.1:97046-110976 GCA_021397915.2 Tor tambroides
ATATATATATATATATATATATATATATATATATATATATATATATATTTTATTATTTAAAATACATTTAAAAACTCTGTCAATTTAGACATGTTCACACTTCTCAAGCCTTCTGATAATATTCAATATATACTGATATATTTTATTGCCCAGCTATATTATATATGGGTTGTATCACCCAGCAATAACGAAAAGTACTAAAAAAGTAGGATAAAGGTGAAGTACTGCAAGGTGCCGCAAGAAGTTCTAGTCATTTTCAGAAAACGGGCCCAAAATTCTTCTTGAAAGACTCTCCAAACTAGAGAGTCTCGCTGTGCCGATTCCCCTGCTGCCTCCTTTGAGTTCTGGCTGCCAGGCAGCTTGTTAACATGGGAAAAGCCTTGGGTAAATAAACCCACTAGTGCTTTATTTAAGCTGAAAGTCGGCCATGCTGCCGAACAGGTCCCAAAAGGGAGTTCAGGGAGAGAAGTGGAGACAGACAGACAGAGAGAGAGACAGGACCTAATGCTTCTACTGCCCAATCCCTCCAACACCACATCTGACCATGACTAACATTAAAATGATAAAACTGTGAAAACACAGTGCATGTTCTGTCAGCTCTTCAAATATTCATCATGTCTGCATTTGTCTTGGGTTTGGACGCTCATGAAAATGGATGACACAGCTGGGATGCGTTTGGAAAAACAGAATGACTAATGAAGTGTCGAGCTGCAAGCACCTACCTTGTAACCCGCTTTTGTCCAAAAAATTACTGAGGTTGAATAATGTGTTCCTGGAAGCCAGATATTGTACAAATCTCTGTCAACATGAAGAACAAAGAGTTTGGATTTCAATTTATTCTGAAGTTAGTCACCATGCAAATAAACAGTACTGTCAAAGACACAAGGGTAAAATTGATTGACTGCGGCATATGTGCTGGTTTAACTGCTTCAGCTTAACCAAAACCATGATTAAACACAACAGTTAAAGGATTAGTTCACCAAAAAAAAAAAAATGTAAATTTGGTTATTATTCATGCTCTTTCCATTTCAAACCTGACTTACTGTCCTCCATGAACATAAAAAGTGAGTCTTGGCCAATGTTTTCAGTAAAATCAAAGTGAATGGTGAATAAGGTTTTTTAAAAAAAATAAGGTTTTTTTTTAAAAAAAAAAAAAAAATTTAAAAAAAAAAAATACACAAATGTATTGCCATTTTAAAACCGATAGCTCCCAGGATTGATTGATTGATTTTGTAAACGTAACAAAAAAAGTAACAAAAATAAACTTAAATAAAAGTTAAAAAGAGTAGTCAGCATATTCTTAAATTAAAATGAGTAAAATAAAATAAAATGTTTAAATGTGGCCAGGATATTTTCCAAAAAAAAATAAAAAAAATAAAGGAAAACAATTACAATAAATAAAATTAAAAAAAAAAATTTGGGGTGAACTACTTCTGAGTTCAGTCTGTATGCATTTCATCAGGCTATAGACCTCAGCATAAAGGTTATAAATGTGTACAAGAGCATGCGTGTATGTAGGAAGCTGACCTCATTGCCGTAGACCATAAGGTGGTGTGTGGTGATGAGGGATTTGAACACGACCACCCAGCTGGTGTTGGTGGTGCGCTCGAACAGCGTGTCGGCCAGCTGAGGGATGTTCACATTCATTTCGTTGGTGCACTGGATCAGATCTGGTGAGAGAGTGTTAAAGGAGGTCAGTGTGTTTATAATTCAAACTGTCAGCACGTCATAGTCTTTGTATTTGGGCCCTAAAAAACTTCAACAGTTTTGGTGTATTAACTTTTTTAAAACCTTCCAGTTCAGACTTCCTCAAAAGGCTGTCCTAACCAGTAGTCAACTGATGAATATACTGATATAAAGAGAACACGGTGGTCAAAATGACATACCACAAAAGATTTCCATTTCTTAAGGTCCTTGCACACGAAGTCCGAAATTTTCATATGCGTTTTTTTGGTATTCGTCATTCTAAAAATGACATTTCTCAAATACAATTATTTTTGTTGACAAATGATTATTTTTTTATTTAGTTTTATTACACTATTAAAAAAAATAATGAATTATGACAAAACATTGACTAAACAAGACATTTGACAAGACAAAAAAATAAATAAAATAATGCCCTGTGAAACTTCTGTAACCTACTGCCACAGTTTCCAATGTTGTGACATTATAAAAGTCGGCTAACCTATTTACTGAAAAAACCCGCTATTTCCAGAGAACCGTAAGGCTATGGATGGTGTTTGGTGCTAAGGTGCCTCTGCTCAGCGTGTTAGCATTCAGACAGCGCTGACATGGTGCAAGTGAGAGACATGCATTGATATCCTGTGCTTTATTAGCTCTTTGGCTGGACTCCACAGCCATCTGCGCTCCGAGAGCGGGATCCCTCAAGGCTTTCTCTACACCACCGACACTCTGAGACTCATTCAGGGCTGCAGCTTATCATGCCATTCATGAAGCCTCCCACAGACAGCGAGGGAGGACGCCACCGCCACCTCTCTCCGCTGAGAATCAGATCCGAACGGGATTATATCATCCTGAATTTTCTGGATTCAATTGACGGAGAAACCACTTCTAGACCTCCTTAAATGAAATGAAAAAGCCACGCGTCGTTACAACCCATTTCAAAGACACAAGAGTAATTACACACTCCCCAACATTAGTGCATACATGACGTTTTGAAGTGGGGATGTGAAAATATGCTGCACAGCAAGCATGGGTGGTCTAAAGAATGCCCTCTCTTTTACAGATAACATCCACCATTTAAACCTGCACAAAGGCTTGGCCACATGACAACAAAAGACTTTTCAGAGCCAACACAAAATGCTTGCGCCAAGCATGACGGCGCCGCGAACGCACGCATCCACGGGGCTCAAGCGAAAGATCAAAGCCAGAAGACGACGTTTAATGGTGTTATCATCCCACGCCAGGGTAACCGGACACTGACGGATTTACCTTACGTGCCCTGATGTAGCCAACAAGCACATGAGAAAGGAGGAATGAGAGATCTGTAGGACTCTTTCCCAATCAAGACCCACCCAATGTGTATCTCTTTCTCCCTGGAGTAGAGATAGACGTGATTGATGGTTCAGGGTGTACATGAATGTGTATCCAACCATGTGATGAGAAACAAATTAGTTATGTGACCCGCTCTACCTAAACATCAAACCTACTTGAAGGCAAAAAAAAAAAAAAAACCTTACCAAACTTTAAGCAATAAAATATTCATGTTCCTCTGACATTGACGCTCATGATTTGAAATGCCTGTTGTGTAAATGATGCAATATTCAAAGTCGTCACATGCCAAAAAGTGCACTGGAAGTGTTCTATTACACTGACTTTATTTGCTTCTATAAAATATGTTGAAGGAATAGGTTTGATATTAAAGGGATATTTCACTCAAAAATAAAAACGGTCTTCATTTACTCACCCTCATGTTATTTTAAACCTGTATACCTCACTTGAACTCTACTGGATTTGGAATATTTATGTACTTTTAAAGTTGCTTTACATCTTTTTTTAAATCTTGAAAGCTCTAGCCTCCATTAGTTGGAAATTCATGTGGATAAAAAGCTCTACAAAAGTTTTCTTTTTGAAGAAACAAAGTCATACAGGTTACAAACAACATATGGGTAAATAAATCATGATCATCTTCATTTTCTAGTCCTTTAAAACATGACTTGTGCTTGTGAACATACAAATAACAAGACACTGTTGTGGTAAAACCTATTAATAGAGAAAGATGTGTTTACTTTAGACTAAAAGATTCCCCCGTCCAATGATTATGGTGGAAATATGCAAACCTACACCACTAAATATCCATTTCCTTGTGGTCATGTAATATATTTGGGTCCATGACATGACTCATTTTGTCCAAATGTAATTTGGTAACACTTTACATTGGGGAACACATAGTCAATATTAACTAAGAGCTTTCCCTTAATAAACTCCTAATTACTGCCTTATGATGGTAAGTAAGGTAGTCATTGTAATAGTTATGTTTAGGTACGGGGTAGGGTTAAGGGACCTAGAATATGTCAGGAAGTATTTGTTGTCAGGTGAAAAGAAAAACAAAACAAGAAAATGCAAATCAATAACAGAATAAAGCCCTGTAAACCCTCACGGCACTCTCGTAAATGCGCGTCGAAGACTGACACGGAAGAGAAGAAATTGTTGAATTAATGTGTTATTCTTTACGCACAAAAAGTATTCTTGTAGCTTCATAAAATTAAGGTTGAACCACTGATGTCACATGGACTATTTTAACACTGTCCTTACTACCTTTCTGGGCCTTTAACATGGTAGTTGCATTGCTGTCGAATACTGAGGATCAGAGAGCTCTCGGATTTCATCAAAAATATCTTAATCTGTGTTCCAAAGATGAATGTAGGTCTTACGGGTTTGGAACAACATGAGAGTGAGTAATTAATGACAGAATTTTCATTTTCGGGTGAACTAACCCTTTAAAGATCTCAGACATCGTTATTTGTCAATGACCCTTCTGCAGTTCATAGGAAGTGTCATTACCATGAGAGCATAACTAATATTAATAATTAACCAGGAAAACTGTTGATTGTCAAGGGACATCGAATGATCTCAATGCTGATGACCTGGGCTATATACTGTCATATATTAATACACTGTATGCCTGAAAAACATTAAAAAAATAATGTTTTCTTCTGTTGACAAAACTAAACAGATGGATGGCGTTCACAGAGCAACAGTGAACTATGAGATCTAATGGCATCACTAAGGAGTAACGTGTCCTGAGCCTTCAAATAACATTTCCTTTTGTTAAATGACAGGAGAACAGAGTGGGCTCAGTAACAGGATTCTGCAAACTTCCTACAGTTCATGACAGGAAACCGAATCGACATGAATCCTTTAAAACACTCAGTCATAAAACAAGCTGATGATGAAGATATCTACACTCTCTGACTCCTGAAGTAGAAAAATGGCAGGAGGCAACATGAGACACAGGCCAAGAAACAGACAGAAAACAGGTAGAAACAAACAGTGATGGAGAAGAGTGAGCACAACAGGTTTTTTTTTTTTGTTTTTTTTCCCCCTCATCACAGCTCTGGTCCGCTGCAGGCAGACCCATTTGTGAGGGCAGAGGACAGGAAACCATTAAGTGAATGATTGCTCCCCTGTTTCGAAGGCTTTAACTCGCAGACAAATAGAAGACAGCATCCTGCTCTGCATCACGTAAACGCGGTGCACAAAGGGATGACTACCTGCAGACTAACCTGGACAGACAATGACCAACCAGTAATACAGGTCAAAAATACAAAGATTTGGTCAACATGAACTATTGAGACAAGTCTCTCATAATATATGTATAATAGTAATATCTAGTATATGAAATAATTAGTGATATAATAATACGGATGCATGAATGTCACATAATAAAGTGCAAATCACTTTCCAAAACATATTTTAACCAGACAATATTGCTTCCCATGAAGGCCATGTGGTTAACATCAGTCCGGCACCAGCAGAAGCAAATATCGTGGCAAAAAAATGCCACATGTACAGAGTGCATTCACAGAGCTCATTGGCCAGAGGAAGGAGAACATATCTGAGCTGGAATGCAGGCTTGACTTCACAGCATTGTAGAATCCAGAGCATGTTGAGAGAGAGAGGGAGAAAGAAGGAGAATGAAGGAGACAGCTGCACAGAAATCAGGGAAACATGCCACAGAAACACAGATATGCCAGAAAAAAAATTATAAATAAATAAACTGCTGTAAACTTGGGAACTAGAACTAATAATAAAAAATACAAAAAAAATAAAAATCAAATAAAAAGTATTCAGGAAGTCAACCATGTCAAACATTGCATGGTTTTCACCAAATAAAGAGCAGCTGCTAAAGGTTAAGGAGTAATTTTTAAAAATAAATAAATAAAATTTTAAAATAATGCAGATAAGAAGTCAAGCATGTATGAATGTCTTCACAAACGAAAAGAACAGCTCCTCAAGGATTAACAGGGCTTGACGCTTACCTTTTCCCCAAGGAGCACATGTGCTCCTAAGTCAAAAAATTTAGGAGCGCAATGCAAATTTTTCAAATTATGTGTTTTAGCTTAATAAGGGGATATAAAGAGACATTTACAAGCACAATTATTTAATTTACCAGAACACAGAAAGTACACAAGGTTTTTAAATAATTTTACTTTAGACACTATTTAATAGGCTAATTATTTAATTAGTTATAGTCCTATTAAACTGTGTCGGTATAAAAATTTCACAATAATCATTGAAGCTTTTGTCACGGTATATGTTGTTTTGGTTTTTTTAAATCACAATATATAATTTCTAAGTGAAAAAAAGTGTTGTCCTCCTAACAGGTTAAATAACTTTATTAAAGATAATTTACTAAAAGACTTTTATAAAAAATACATAAAAATATAAAGTAAACAAGTGTTTCAAGATTAGAGTGCAAAAGATTGTTCAAATGAACGAAAGAACAATAGGTAACACTTTACAATAAGGTCCCACTTGTTAACATTAGTTAAAGCAGGTTAACATTAACTAAAAATGTGCAATAGCTAATTGTTGCAGTAATATTCTTTGTTAATGTTGATTAATAAAAAATACAACTATGTTAGTTAATGTTAGCTCCATTGAATTATATTAAGACAACTTTTGATTTTATAATGTATTATTAAAAGTTGAAATTAAGATAGTATTATTAATAAATGCAGTCATTGTTTTTTCATGTTAACTAATGGAACTTGTGTTACTGAACAATAATAACGAATCAGTCGTTGATATATAGATAGGCCCACTGTTCTCTATTATAGATCAGTGGATGGGCCATGTTTTAGGTTAGAAAAAATGTTTGAAAATAAATAGCTCATTAAGTCTTTAAGTAAGAATTATTTGATGCTATTGTGAAGACTAAAGCGAATATAAATATCTAAATGACTGTGAGTGTGAAACAAAGTTTTAGGAAAGTAGCGCTGCGGCTTTGTTTACAGGGTTACCGGGGTAATGGCAGCTGCTTTGTTTACAGGGTTGCCAGTGGAACGGCAGCTGCTTTGTTTACAGGGTTACCGGGGTAACGGCAGCGGCTTTGTTTACAGGGTTACCGGGGTAACGGCAGCGCCAGCGCCCTCTAGTGGCGAATGAGCGTCATTCAGCACGTCTTCTCTTTAACTCGCTCCGCTTTTCTTCTCATCTGTGCTCATTTAAATTAAACCGTTGCCTTTTTAAAGTTCAGTAATGATATGAGGCTGTCGCAATTTTTCCATAAATAAACAGAATAAATGAATACGTTTGTTATAGGCTACTGTATAAGTTAGGATGTTTTGTATTTTGTTTTGTATTCGCACTTGTGCTCCTAAATACATTTTCCAGTTCGCACACATCTATTTTTAGTCGCAAATGCGAGTGAAATGCTCGCACTGTCGAGCCCTGATTAATGAAAAATAAATCTTAACATCATTCAGTAAAACTTCATGTCTGGACTCATTTTAATCACTACTACTGGAGGCATTTTATCAATAGTCTTTTCAAAGGTACTTATTAACAAAATAATAGTGAGTTACTACCTCAAACTGGCAAGGACATTCAAACAAGTATCCTCAAGGTAACTTTCTCAAATAACACCTTGAAAAAAAAGCTTTATGGCTGAATAGGACTACAAAGAATTATGTAGAAGCAGATCTCTTGAAGTCATTAGCTAATCCTACATAAAAGAGATAAGTAAACAGAGGAATTATTACAGAGGGGGAAAAACATCAGGCAAGTTTTTGTCGTTTTGTAAACCAAAAAGACAGACAATCAACAGAAAATCTGAATCACTTGGACTGCTTCCCCACTGGACCATATTTAGACATAGTGACGTTCAGAATGAAGTAGCATGTTTGTTGTGAGAACAAACTCCGCTGATTAGACTCTAGGAGTTTTGACTCATGAATTTCCCCTGATGCAGACCGATCTTGATGGAAGAGTCACTGTGCTCTGCTATCTGCAGACATCTCCCGTTCAATCAGCTCCCAACATTTTTCTGATTTATGGAACAACTTCCTGTTGGCTGTTTAGATTTCGAATAGTTGGCAACCTACAAGAATGCAGGAAGTATCTTGAACTGGTCTGCTGGGTTCATCCAGGACAAGACACTCTACAGTCTCGACTGAGTTTGGGAGGGTCTGGAAGCAGAAGTTGTGCTGATCAACTCCCTGTTCTACTCATAGTGCAAAACATATTGGCAAAAACAAATCAGGTTGCCATCGGGATCACAAGCACATTTTTTGCATGAGTATCGAACTGGACTATTTTGACAGCATCCTAAAACTGCAAACCCACAGTGCTTTAAAGTCTACGTGAAATGAAAACTGACACAATCTGTTTTCTAAATGCATGATATAGTGTTATTTTAGTATTAGTGTTTGTTATAGTGTTAAAAAAAAAAATGCTTTCACTTTAATTTTAAAGCTTTAGTAATTTTGTTGTGTCTATATGGTTTGTATGGTTTGATGTGTTATATTTATTATAATTAATGTCAATAAACTTTTATTTTATTTCCAGTAACATTTTTACTATGGTTTTAGTTTTAGTTAACTACTAGAACTCTGGCAATTTATAGATCTTATTGTGAACGATCCATCCATGCAATTTTTTTCATAACCCAACAGATTTCTCTCCATTTCAAGATACAACTTTTCAGAGAGGGTTTTACCATGAAAACTGTCTAGCAGCCACACAAGTCACAGCACTATCATTAAAAGTTGCCCTAACTCATTACTACTAGTGCTACTTTCGACAAAACCTATCCTGGAACCACTTTGAAATACTTGGTGAGTGCAGCCCCTGCTGAACAGTCTGTTTTTGCCCTAAATTTCTGTGTCATCATCACTCAAAAAGCAGTAAGGAGGGCGTCGCAACCTTTCCCTCTCTGCTGTATTTGGGTTGGTGTGACTAGTTACATAATATTTGATCACTTAAAACCGCTGAGGTAAACAGGCACTTTGCTAATGGCATACTGGGTCAATAATTTAGGAAATGGAAATCAAAGAAAGTCAACTAGAAACGCTTTAAAGCCAGGCTAGGAGGTTGAAATGGTGACTCTAAAAGCCATACTGGTCTCCATTCACACACAGTAGGGCGGCGAGTCAGCGCTCTTTTTGACTGACCGTCATTTGATGCCTCTCAGGTCACATGCAACATTTCTACACAGGTACAGACAGACACAAACACATTCGTATGACTGACTTATGGCGGATCTCTGCCAGAGTGATCTGACAACATAAAACAGAGCAGAGGGGTCACTTTGTTGGAGCAGATGACATTTTATGGGTCCTGTAACTATGCCGATGGGATGAAAGCGCTACAGTCAATGCACCGTAACCTTAGGGTGGCGCTTAGGGTGTTTTCAAGCTGTTATTTTCTTGACCACAACCTCAAAATTGGGCTGAGAATTGTGTATTTGCAAAAACGGATACTAAACAGTAGGAATACCAATCAAGATGAGAGCACTTTAATCTATGATTACAACAAACGACTGATCCGATTTTCGCCGGCTGTCCAACGGTTCATCAGACAGGATGCATTTCACATCCTGAAAACCTTCAGCAGTAATCAGGCACACTAACCTCAAATATATATTAGGGCTGCACGATTATTGTCGATTATTCCCTTGAAATTGTAATTGTGATTATTAATCACGATCATCACAATTTACATTGAATGATGTTTATACCATTGCTTGAAGCAACCGCATGCCATACTTTTAGATGAAAACACTCTAACAGAAAAACTTCTATAGTATTAAGCCTCAAATGTGAACTATACATTGGACTGGTTTCTTCTTTAAATAAAAAAGTAAAAATATGCATGGTATTATAATGCTATACTAAAACTAAAATTAAAACAATGCAAAAACCCTTAAGATAACTTGTAGAAAGAAAAGAACACATCTTAAGCACACAGAATAACATAAGTGGACTTTGAACGATTAATTGCTGCTTTGAACAATTATGTAATTGCAGCATCCGTAATTGTGATTAGAAATTCGATTAATTGTGCAGCCCATATATATGACAGATAGATAGATAGATAGATAGATAGATAGATAGATAGATAGATAGATAGATAAACACACTGAACCCACTGGAACATTCTTGTACATGCCTGCCTGGAAGAGTTCTGCAGTTATAGAAAAATCAAGCTATCCGATGGAAAACGCATGAGTTAATTCAATTCAAGCTCTAAGTTCGCTAGGAGCGGCTGTGTATTTCAAAGCCATAAAGATAAGTGAGTGTGTGCGTGGTGGATTCGGTCTCGGACAGATTCTAGGAAGCGTCTATCATATTGCAGAACTGACTCATATGAATGAGCGCCCAGAATAAGCCATGATCCCGTTGAACATGCTTACACAGCACTGGGGCACAGAAGGCCAGCCAACATGACTTCAACAAGCCATGGAAATACAACAGCGGAAGGTCTGCTGTTGATGTTGGTGATGTGTATATGTGTGAGAGATTACATTTCAATAAATTCAACAACTACCCAACCAATCGCTCAGAGGGAATCCACTAGTTTACTTACACTAAACTGTAAACAACACAAATGAGGTTGTTTACGCCCCATATTTATATCCACGGGCCATTATTTGGAGAGTCAGTAAAATTAGCAACCACTGTAATGGCAAAATAAAAATAATATTGCAACCGTACTTGCTTGCCACATGAGAATCAATGAAGTTCATTCTCACGTGTTTATTCATGAGGAATCTCTCAGGTTTCGTTAAAAACATCTAATAAGATGTTTAGATGATCGACAGAAACAGGTTTGGAACGACAGAGCGAGAAAATGCTACACAATTTATTCTTGATTAAACTATCACTTTAAGTGTGCAGATTTAATGATGGGCACCAAATGTTTGCCCATCCAATAGTAAATGGACAGTATTTGTAATTTTAAATTCTGTTCAGTTTTGTTTAGCAATGGTAGCAGAAAATAAATGACACACTCCGCCTTTAACATGGACCAATGTGAACCAGCATTACATTTAGCAAAGTTTGAGCACTACAGTGAGTGCTCTGCATTTCCTTATATGCTACCTAACAGACTAAAGCTCTTCTGACTAATAATGCCGGACATTATGGAACATAAGCCAGCATTTATTTATGGACATAAAAGGATGTATAAGGCACCTGCTGATCCACTTGCGATAGCTAAGTCAAGTCAGTCTTAAATTGGTAAGCTCAGTGTAACTCCTACTGACCAAAGACTTGCAATCATTAAAAGTTTTGTTTTTTCAAACTTTATTCATCAAAAGTCAATAAATAACACATATTTTCTCTTTATTTTTTTGTTTATCAGATTGGAGTGAAAGTTCAAAGAATTTTTGTAACTAAACAGAGCAGCATTATTTATTACAATGTTCTTCCTAAACTAAAACATGAAGCAGAATGGAAACAATTGGAGGACATTTTTTCAGCCAGCTGGTCATTTCGGGGATAAGGGTAGTTCAAGAGGAATGTTCTCCCTGCCCCGGAAACCCGGCCCAAATCAAAGAGGCTGAGGGCCGGAGTCTGAGCCATATCTAATGTTCAAATCAAACAGAAGGAGAGTGAGACACACTGCTATTTCTGTCCCAAAGGAAACTCCAGGCACAGAACACACTGCTGCCCTGAAATACCTACAAGACCTCGTCACACACTCTCTCCACACTACGGGAACCAACCTGAGGGTACCGGACAACCGTGGAACAACGTTCTGGACGAGATAATCAAGAAGAACTTAACCTAAGCACATACTCTTGAGGGAAGAAGGCAATTACGTCTGACCTCCTCTAAGTTCAGAACTTCTCTCTTCTCTTTAAAAACCGTCTGTCAGCACACATGCCATTCTGTATTGTCAAGACCCAGCTAAAAATAGTTTCACCAGAGGAAATTAGCAGTGTCGGATGGGAACGAATGCAAAAAGCTATATGTAAACAAGCAGTATGATGTGGCAGCTCCAAAAGCCTTGATTTGAATCAAATGATGGCGCCACATCTATTGACATTTATGCAAAACTACAGACACAGATCCACAAAGATCACAAATCGAGAACTGTACTACAAGAATGAGTTTGCAAACACAAACCTGCCAAAAAGCAACTGCAAAACTGACAACAAACTGCAACTGATTCACTGAGTTAATCAAGGGCTTCAGATCTCATTAAACAAACACAAACATTCACACTACTCTTGGAGGTCTGATAAGGTCAGAGTGCGTCCTAAATGAGGCCAGTGTGCTTCCTGAAAATGATAAGAAATCCCAGGCATCCAGCTCTATAAGAGCTGTCAGAACCACTACCTGTGAGAGCCTGAGAACATCTCACTCAGAGAAGACAACCTGATTCCAACACACTCATAACAATCAATTAATATGACATCTTCATGAAGTTAAAAGTTAACTTGACAGATCAGTCTCATGAGTTCAGCCACTGCCAGAACTGAGCCAATTACAACAATGCCCTCTATAAACACCTGCCACAGTACATCTTGAATTGAATGTTACATAACTTTTAACAGTCAGCATGTTTTTTACTTTAATTGTATAATCAACTACAGCCAAAGAACTGAATAACTCTACGGTTTGCGGCAATGAAAGATTTGAATAAGACTATGTTGTCAGGACGATATGAAAATTATTTACTTCATTTCATGCCTTTCACAATCCTAAACTTAGATAGATTCCTGTGAAATATGTATTGATTATATATCAATTTGATATATTTTTAATATCAAAATGCCTAAGCAGCTCTTTTCCACATAATGAAAGTGGATGGTGACTACAGCTGTCAAGCTCCAAAAAGCACTATAAAATACAATAAAACATCATTAAATAATTCACATGCCCCATACACTAGCTATATTTCCCAAGTCTTTAAAGGCATTGGATATCATTGTGTGAAGAATAAAGAGAAATTAAAGCGTTAATCATTGAAAATTGTTCTTGACAGCAGTGATCCTCTTTCACTTTCATTGCATGGTAAAGAGCAGCTTGGACTTTCCTCAATTAATATCTCCTTTTGTTTGCCATGTGAAAATGGATTTCAAAAAAACATGCTGTTGAGCAAGCAATGACAGCATTTTCAGTTCAACTATTCCTTTAAAAAAATAAACATTAATCATACAGTAATGTGACCCTAATAAAACTTGCTACTTTTTGTTTTGCAACCTTAAAAAGACAGAAACAGGCTCTTTTTTTCTATCACACCAAAAGCACATGATTGTTTGCAATCATCAGATTTCTCAATGAATCCATTCGACTCAACCTGCAAGCGCCCTGATTAGACAGCAGATGGGCTCATTTTTAAATGTGGTTAATTATTAGTTAGCAAGTTAAACGATTAAATGCACTGCACTGTACTCATGCTATCTCAAAACTCCACGCACAAATGATCGGTTTCAACATCAGCAAAGGTCGCTAGAGGAAGCTGGTTAAATTAACACGAGCAGCACTGAACGTGAATCTTTTGCAGGCCTCGAGCCCAGAACCTCTAGTTCCCAGGGCGACGAGTGACTGACGTAACTTTCAAACGCGGGTCCGAAAGCAACAAAGTACAAAATCCCATGACACTTACAGTCCAAATGCTTCTTCTTTGGCCCCATGACTTCGTGCGTGGTCGCCTTGCACACCGTTTTGGACACCGCGGAACCGGTAACACTGTGTTGCGCTGCCGTTATCCGGTCCGTTATGCTCTGCCCAGACATCCTCGCAGTTTTAAACAAACAGAAAAAGGGGGAAAACAAAAAAAGAGGGGGAAAAATCTTCTCGGGCTGTTAAATCCAACGACAATGCTGTAGTCCCTGGGATGTGCACTGTTCCGCCACCTGACTGGGGAAGAAAGAGAGAAAAGAAATGAGACTCCAAGTAAGACGCTTCGGAGAGTCCAAATGAAGTTTGCTCTCTATGTATGCCGTCAGCTGATA